>JAMZAV010005928.1:0-42352 GCA_024449915.1 Sweltsa coloradensis | reverse complement strand
AACAACAGGGGAAAAAAAAAAACAAACAAAAAAACACCCGAGCTAAATTTTTGGGGGGTCAGTGAAATTGAAGTCTTCGCTTCACTCGCTTCGCTCGTCGCTTATCCAAATATTGTACCTTTCTGTCGGACAGAACAGACAACCGCCTGAAGTGTTGTAGCACTCAGCATAGTTGTCAGGACTTTAATGACATGTTTCCTTCTGGTTCCTGCCATTCATTGTACTCAATTCTTACACTTCATTATTTTAATTTGATAGGTGAGAATGTTCAGAATCTGTTGATATTTTAATTAAAACCTTCCCTCAAGAAATTTTATCAGATAACTCTACGACAAGCGATAAACGTTATAATTTTTCAAGCAATTGAATTCATATTTATATAGCAACCAGAAAATTTGATGGCCACTGGTAACTTACTGTTGTGTGTCCTAAAATCCCAATAACGAACTAACGGACTTGGTGAAGGGATTTTTTATGAAAGATGATTGATACCAGTACACGTTGAGGAGTTTGACCTATGCCTGTAATTGGGTGAGGTGTGGAGGGTGTGGGTGATGTTGCCAGTTTTTTATGCACCTTCATTAAGTTTTCCATTTCAATGGGTTTTATTAACTCAAATTCCAACTCGACACCTTCTCGCGGTTTGGCCCGTGAATAGGGGAGTTTCACTCCCTGAAACTAATGGCGAGCTCTGGGTCGTCGTCGGGGAACCTCTTCCCTTTGACTAACTCCCCGACGGCTACGACAAAGACAACACGGACGGATGATGACACAGCCGGCGCCGACCACGACGTGGGGGCAACCCTGCCCTCCCCATATGCTTGTGGCTGGTTCTGACCCGCACCGGCCTGTCCACCCTTGTCCACCCGCGTCATCCCTTACGTCCCTCCCTTCGTCTCGATTAGCCAAGTTGCATAAATATGAGACGTAAGACCACCAATGAGACCAAGGACGGTGTGTGTGTGTGACGTTGTGTGAAGTTGAGTTTTGAACTGGTGGGTGAGTGGGGCTCAAACTGCTTGGCTCTCTTTGAGGTAACAATTAACTTGCCTCTGGAAACAGATTGAATTCTCTGCATTCCCTGATGTGGGTTTATGGTATTGTATATGCAACAGAGCGGGAAAAGAACCCGTTTTGGTACTGTTACAGTGCGAGCGAAAGGAGGGCAGAGCGTTACTCCCTTGTCGTACCTGGCGGACCTATCCTAACTGAACTCTCTCCAACGGGTCTAAATCTACTATATTAAGAACATTTTTTTGAGAAAGCAAATGTCAATCTCTTTCAAAGTGTTGTCAAGGTCAACAAGTTGCAAAGTTCTGCCCTTTCCTCTCTGCTGCAGTCCCTTCTGTTAGTAATGAATTTTGTTGCCCGTTCTGAATTCCTCAAGCTTGACAAGGTTGCTCCGTGACGTCGGGTGCCACGCAGGGCACCCATACACCATACCGACCTCACCAGAGTCAAGTAGACAGTCCTTTTATACTTGGGCAAGCACCGTACAAAGTTCTAGACAGGAAACCAAGCAGCTTAGCAGCCTTACTTCTAACTATTTCTGTATGTACATTCCATTTAAATCAGTTGTTATTGTAATTCGAGGATTTTTAAGGATGATTCAGTCGCGATTGTGTTCCCGTTGATGTATATGTAGATTTCTAGGACTTTTGGCATTGGTTATACAATGTGATGAGATTTAGACTGGTTGACTGACATATAGTTAACTTTGCACACATTTCAATATTATCCAAATCAGTCTGAAGTAGCTGTACGTCATGTTGCGACTTAATCACCCTATATAAAGTGCAATATCAGCATACTGCCTCATTTTGGAACCTACGCACTGCGGCAGATCCATCATGAAGATGGTAAACAGTAGGGGCCCAAGGACTGATCCCTGTGGAACCCCAGATGCAACACTACACTCACTAGAACTTGCGCCGTCGTAAACCACCGCATACTGCGCCCGATCAGGAAACTCTGATCCACTGACAGACTTGACCCGATATGTTGTATCGCATCAGCTTGGCCAGGAGACGATGATGAGGGACACGGTCAAAAGCCTTGGCCCAGCCAATGCAACGACGTCCACTGCGCGCCAGTTCAGCGTCCAACGCCTGCTGCCAGTCATCAATTGCTCCAGCCAGCATGGTCACGCACGATCTTCTTGGCAGGAACCCGTGTTGTTGTGCATTAATGCCTTCATCCTTATGAGGTGTTGTGTTATTGACTGCTCATTGCCTTTTCCATAACTTTTCCAACAACTGAAGTAAGAGAGATAGGGCGGTAGTTTTTTATATGGTTTCGCTTTCCGCTCTGTAGATCGGAAACCACATTCGCCGCTTCCAATCTTCCGGTAGTCTTCCTTTTTTCATAGATACATTAAATACATGGCACAAACTAGGGGCTATTTCAGATGCACATTCGTGAAGGATTTTGCACGGAATTTTGTTGGGGTTAACAGCACCATCTGCTCGGATTTCTTCATGATTCGGGATATTTGAAGAGGATAGAAATGTACAGTGTTTAAAGGAGTAGCAAGAAGGAATTGGGAAACTAGGAGGGCATAGGTCATCATTTCCTTGACCTGGGTTTGAAAAACTTTCACTAAACTTGCGTGAGAAAGCCTCGGCAATGCGTTGTGAATCACTTCAATACTCCCATCAAAGACGAAATGGTGGGGAGCAGAACTTCCTTTTTTCCCATGAATGAATCTCCATAGTTGTTTTCCATTTCATCCCCCAGTTTCCACACATAGCGGTCATGGGCGGCTCTTGCTTGTATTTTACCCATTTCTCATTGTCCTGTACTTCTCCCATTGTTCATTAGTGCGCCCTTTCTTCAACTTTTTGTACAGAATGTCTCTTTTACGCAGTTTAGTAATTATTTCTTTGGTGATCCATGGTGGTTTTCTTCTCGCACTGACTTTAACCTGAGTACCGTTTCATCACGCACGCCCAAAAAAACTGCTCCACTTCGCCCACGCGGTTTCTACATCATCGTTATTGTTATTCGCAGGTCCACATGGCATTTTGTTAGTGAGGAGACGTTTTAGTAGGGTCCAGTTGGCTTTATTGTAGTTAAGCGTACGCCTGTTTACGGTCTTTTTTGGCCTGGGGGGCTGGCATCTTTGCCTATACTTTATTGCCAAGTGATCACTGATACCGGGCACCATTCCACGTCTTCCATTAGCGAGGGTTTTGTGAGTACGAGGTCTATTGTAGATCTAGTGAAGTGTGTGATCCTCGTGGCTTCCTTAACCATTTGATGTGGCACAACGTTTAGGAATGCAGGACAGAAATGTATTCCCAACGGGTTGTTTGGCATCGCATACTCTTAGGGTGTCCAATCAAGTCCAGATTAAAAATCGCCACACAGAAAAATTGCATTGTATTTGTGCCCTATTTCTTGTGCCTTCTCGATGGACTTGATTAAATCGTTATTGACTAGTTCGGGTGTTGGCGGTCGGCCCCCTTTATATGCAGAGCCCATAAAAATTTTTCTCTCCATTGCATAAAACCCTCCCCGAACAATTTCCCGCATTTGTTCTTGTGATGTCATACGCGGGGGTTGCAACCGGGGTTTTGACAGCTATAAAACACCCCCCCGCCCCTCTACAGTTCTTCTTCGACAATTCCCCGTCTGGGCCCGGGGTAAGAATAGGCCCAGAGCATGGCTCTGCTAATCGTAAAAGGCGACTCAAGAGAAAAAGTCCACCTCGCAAACATCAGCTTGTATGAAGGGTAGTATATTATTTCCCGAATCTAGAGGCGAGCTCTGGCCGGTTGGGGTGCGTGTTGCAGAGGGGATCTCTCGCGCAACTTTTTATCACAACTTTCTTCATTCACCAGCCTTACTCATATTTATTTCTTCTTCACTTTTTTTTCCCTCATACTTGCCGGCCTTTTCTGCAACAACCACTCTACCGTCCCTACCCAGTCTAACCAATCCCAGCCAATATCCTTTCTCCTTCCCATTTTATCCACTGGCCACTATCGATGACGACCCGGTACGATAAAGGTAATGACCTGGTCAATGAGGGCTCTGACAGCTACGGGCTTGTCTGCAGGTTTCGTGGGTTTGTATGCCCACCGTATGTGGACGGCTTTTGGGCTGCAGACCGTTCTGCGTGCGGTGCTAGAAGCCCGATTGCGCCTGTAGGCATCGACGTGAAATTGGCACTTTCCTACACGCGCTTGTGTAATGGAAATCTATAAGGCTCCACCTCATGGGTCACTAGCTGCCCCATGGGGTCGACTCTTGATTTTACAAGGCCCTATGGGGTAGAACCAAACATGGGTTAGTTGAGTCCTATTCCAAGCAATTGTTGTGGGTTGTCCCCTCCTTAACTATGAGTAAAAGAAGCCTAGGAGATGAAGATGATGAAAAAATTTTGAAAAAGACGACAAAAACCATTGGTTCCATGCCAAAATTTTGATCGTGAAAACGAAATGAAGAAGATAAGAATTTGAAAACTGTGTCACCGTTTTATATACGTAAAGCAATTGAAGGAGTTCCCCACGGTCATAAAATCTGTGAAAAAGTTGAGAAGTGGAATGCTTCTTATAGAAACAATATCTGACAAACAATCAGAGACGCTGCTCAAGGTCACGTCCTTGGGAGAAATCCCTGTTGAGATCAAAGCACATACTACTCTTAATTCATAAAAGGGGGTTTTAATTCGGTGTTTTGATCTAGTTAACTGTAAAGTAGATGAAATTAAGGGGGAAAATAAAAGTCACATTTGGGTAACAGATGTATACCATGTACAAAGAAAGGTAAACAAGGGCGAAATACTGAAGAAGTGCCGACTCCAGTATTTTTTCTTACTTTTGGAACTCCCACCCCACCAAGTACATATTTGCTGGATACCTAAACTTGCGGTTAGACCTATGTGTCCAGACCATTGCGCTGCTAAAAATTGCCAAGGGTTTGGCCATTCAAAAAAGAACTGTAATCGAAAAGCATTTTGCGTGAACTGGGCACAAGAATCACATGGAACAGAGCCCTGTAAACCCGAAATCCTTTGTAGAATTGTAATGGCGACACCCTGCGTCTTCACTCAAGTGCCCCAAGTATTTGGAAGAAGATGCCATACAAAAGATCCGTGCTGCGGAAAAATTCCAATCTTCGAGGCTAGAAAGAAACACCTGAGCAGTCTGCACCAGTTTTTAAAAGATCCTTTGCTGAGATTGCTCAGAAACCAGGACCACCTGTAAGGATGCGGGTACTGCTTCTCAACAAGTTACCATGAATAACACTGCTGACCCGGAACAGTACTCAGAACTTTTGCAAACCATATCGCAATTAAAGACCACAATTGAAAGCCTCCAAAAACAGCTTGATGCACAAGCTGTTTTCATCGCAACAAAACCAACTTATCAAAGAACTACTGGCCTCAAAAAGTCCTCTACCCACAGGCCCAAAAAAAACCGACAGGGAAAAAAACAGCAGGAACATGCAAAACCTCAAACTTCACCTACAAAGTCTAAAGCTATAAAACTAAAAAGGAAAAACGATATGAATATGGATTTATTTGATGAAAACGTGTCTGAACTCGTCCAGATCACTGTAGATTCGGGACGATCAGCCAATTACTGAAAATTCTAGGGGTAGCAGAATTATAAAAAGCAACTCTCATCCAAAACAGAACTTTAAAAATCCTAGAAAAAAATCTAACAAAAATTTTAATTTTTTAAACTTTAAAAACCAAATTTTTAAAGTTTTATAATGGACGTTTTAATGCAATGGAACGTAAGAGGGTTATTTCACCCGTTTGAAGAATTAAAACTTTTAGTCTCAAAACACAGCCCAGCCATTTAGGTCTGCAAGAAACCCATTTAAATGTACAGACAATCCTAGATTAGAAATTACTCTTTTACAGAAATGATGACACCTCAGGAGACCGAGCCAAAGGAGGAGTAGCTACTATCGTACACAATAATATATACTCAGAATTGGGTTTCCGCTCGCAACACCTCTGCAGGCAGTTGCTGTCAGAGTTGCTCTTCCTAGTCTAGTCACACTATGCAATCTGTACCTGCCCCCCATGCTGTGATATCGAAAAATCTAGCAATAACCTTTTACACCCAATTACCACGTCCATTCATTTTACTCGGAGATTTTAATGCTCACCAAAATTTATGGGCAACGCCTCATCTAACCCACGGGGAGTTTTTAAACGAAAAAAATTTAACGACTCGAAACCTAATCCTTCTTAACAACAGGGACCCAACACATTTTAGCATGCCAACGGTTCCTACTCAGCTATAGATCTTTTATATGCTCTCCTTCCCTCTTACTTGATATTGAGTGGGGTGTCCCGCCAGATTTAAGTGGGAAACGACCACTTCCCTATCCTGGGTTTAAGATCACCCACCAGGGAGAACCAAGACAAAGGTCACCCAAGTGGGACATCAAGAGGGTGACTGGCCAGCATTTTAGAAATAGCCGTGTTTAGTAAAAACAAATATGATGACATTCAAGACGAAGTAAATTATATTACTTACACCCAAATTTTCTCCGCTGCCAAATCCACAATCCCCCAAACATCCATACATCCTAGACGCTTACCAGTTCCCTTTGGGGGGAACGCCGAATGCAAGGAAGCCCTAAGAAAACGGCGTAAAGCTCTGAAAGTTTTTAATAAATTTTCCCAAAACAAGTCAATCTGGAGTCTTTTAGAAAACTTAGGGCCAAAGCAAGATCTATAATCCGTGTATCTCGGAAACGTTCTTGGGAAGAATACGTCTCGTCCATTACGTGTCGAACTCCCATGACAAAAGTTTGGGACAAAATCAAAAAGATATCTGGTAGGAATACATTTTTAAGTCCCTCCGGCATTCTTGATGATAATGTTTTAAAGACATCTCAATTAGACATTGCCGATTCCTTTGGCAAACACTATGTAACGTCTCCAGCTCCAAGCACTACTCCCCCCCAATTCCTAAAGAACAAAAACCTGTGAAGAATCATACCCATTACATTTCAATTTGCCAAACAACGAAACATACAAAACCCGCCCTTTACCCAATGGGAATTCAGAACCGCAGTAACTGGCCTAAAGAACTCTGCCCCTGGTCCTGATGACGTTCACAACGAGATGATCAAACGCCTATCCCCAAAAACTCAACAATTCATTCTCAACACCCCAAAAACCCATCTGGCTAGAAGAAGCATTTTCCCAACTCCTGGAGGGAAGCCATAGCAATCCCTATACTAAAACCAGGAAAAGACAAAGACCAACTTGTAAACTATCGACCAATTTCACTCACGAGCTGCCTGTGTAAGCTTCTCGAAGTATGATCAATAAAAGATTAAGTGGATTTTGGAGAGCCGCAAGCTGCTTGTCCCAGAAAAATCTGGCTTTCGACAAGGACGATCGGTTCATGATCACCTTGTCAGGTTGGAAGGGTATATACGAGATTTCATTTTTAACTAAACAACACGTAGTGGCCATTTCTTTGATTTGGAAAAGGCTTACGATACGGCATGGAGATATGGCATTTTAAAACTTTACATACTGGGGTTTTAAAGGGCACCTGACGATTTTTTTCAAACTTTTATCTGATAGAATTTTTTGAGTTCGAATTGGAAAAAATTTTATCTAGACCTTTTTATCAAAGGAACGGAGTTCCACAAGGATCAGTTTTAAGTGTTGTATGTTTTGCTATATCTATCAACAGTATTACCTCACATAAAAAAAGCCAGTCGAATCATCCACTTTTGTAGATGATTTTTCCAAATTTTCTTCCGAGCTTCGTATTTGAGTTGATGAAAAGTCAACTACAACTAAACATAAAGCGCCTTGAGAGATGGTCAGCTGAAAATGGATATAAATTCTCAATCACTAAAACCACATGTGTGCTATTTAGCCTTCGGCGTGGATTATTTTCCTTTAAACCCGACCTGACATGAAGCCATTTCCTTACCATTTGCCGAAATTGCACGATTTTGGGAATGTTATTTGATAAAAAGTTATCGTGGAAGCCCCATATCCAGCAGCTACGAACCAAGTGTTTAAAAGCTTTAAATATTCTACGAGTGCTTAAGCAATACTAATTGGGGAGCTTATCGTACTACCTTGTTACCTTAATCGCTCCCTCATCCGCTCCAAGTTAGGGTTTGCCAGTTTTATTTATGATTCGGTAGGCCCTTTTTATATTTAAGACTTTGGATAAAAGTTCACCACACCCGGGATAAGACTATCCACAGGAGCTTTTCGTACGAGCCCTATTTCCAGTCTTCTATGTGAGTCTGCAGAACCCTCTTTGTCCTCTAGAAGAAAGTACCTAATGCTTAATTATATTGCTCATTAAAAGGTTCCCCTACAAACCCAGCCTATAAAGCAGTTTTTGACCCCCCATTTCAAAATCGGTATGAGTTCACATGAAGGCCTCAAAACCAGTGGGCATCCGCTCCCTGGAATTACATAACACTTCCCCTTGTTTTCTACAAATCAAATGGGGCAATCCCCCCCTTGGACACTTAATAAAACCATGTTGCGTAACACAGCTGACAAAAATATAAAAAGGCAACCACATCGAACACACAATATCAAGCACTTTTCAACGAAATCCCATACAACTACAAAGATTTTAAAAATATTTTTACAGACGGTTCCAAAACTAACAATACAGTTGGCTCTGCCTTTACAACGGGGAGCAACAACTTCAGTTTTAAACTCCACTCCATATACAGCGTCTACAATGCAGAACTGTTTGCAATTCTACAAAGCCTCCTGTTTTGCCCTTGATAACAAGGACTCCAAATTCTTAGTGTGCACGGATTCTTTTAAATTCCCCAGAGGCTATTTGCCAAATTACACTACACACCCATTAGTTAGTAAAATACACCTTATACTGTCCAAAACTGGTGCAAAAACAAAAAATCAATAGTTTTTGTTGGGTGCCAGGCCATTCTGGTATTTTAGGAAATGATCTCGCCGACCAAAGTGCCAAAGAAGCTTGCAACAAAGAACAAATTGATTGCCAATTAGTCGTAACGCCTGATCTTAAAGCATTATTTAAACTTAAAAATTAAAGAAAAGTGGTGCGAAAGAATGGCATATCATGCAAAATAATAAGCTTCGCGAAGTAAAAGGCGATGTCACACCTTGGAACTCTTCAAGGCGCTCTTCTCGACGCAAAGAGTTTGTTCTGACCCGTCTACGAATTGGACACACACACCTCACTCAAGCATTCCTTTTAAGAGGTGAAGATCCACCCCACTGTGAGCAGTGTGGTGAGATTTTAACTGGGTTTAAACACATTTTAGTAGAATGTCCTCAACCCATGGACGAGAGGAATGATTTTAAAAATAAAAAACCTAATTTAAAAGAAATTTTATCTGATGAATTGAGAACATAACCAATGTTTTTAAATACCTGAAATCAACACAGCTGTACAATAAGACCAAATTTTGGGACCCTTTTTTTGACTAGGTGCAATTGCACCGACTCTTATATGGTCAGCGCGCCACTGACAGTATGCACTGTGTAATGTACATTTTCACCATTTGTGCGACAACTGATTCCCTTATTGTTTAATGATTGACACTCTCACAAAGTGTTGTAAGGACACATTCATTTCCGGCTTACTGGAACCAAACCTTTACACTTGCAATCATCATATGCTAACTTCGAACCATTGATTTAAATTCATTTATTGTACACAGCACTGGCCAGACGGAGAACTTGGATGACTTGACCCCATCACAGCTAAATGACAAAGCTAGTACATTTTCATCTGACTGGATTTTTAAATTTGTATACATTTTACCATCTACTATACGTGTTAGAAGAGAACTGTCGCTACTTTGTGAATTTAGCACAGCAGCTCAGCCGCTGTAACAGAAGTCGGGTTAGTAGGCGGAGAAGTCTCTGCAGGGCGGCTTGGCACAGCAGATGTAACAGAAGTAGGGTAAGTAGGCGGTGGTTTGGGCCGTGATTAGGGAAGTTTTCTCCCTGAAACTAATGGCGAGCTCTGGGTCTTCGTCCGGGAACTTTCCCCTTCACTTTGACAACCTCCCCGACGGCGACGACGATGACAACACGGACGTATGATGACACAGACGGAGACGACCACGACGTGGGGAACCCTGCCCTACCCATATGCTTGTGGCTGGTTCTGACCAGCACAGGCCTGTCCATCCATGTCCCCCGCGTCATCCCTTACGTCCCTCCCTTCGTCTCGATTAGCCAAGTTGCATAAATATGAGACGTAAAGCAATATCCAATCAAATAATTTAGCAAAAATGCTCCGTAAGCGTAAGCGGCAATGACTGGAAAACACACTGTAAACAATTAAATTCAGATCCTACTCTTCAGAAAACAAAACTTGTCCGAAATATACTTTCTCACTAACATGGTGGAATGTAACCCTACTTGTAAATTTGAAGGTAGCCATGCTCTTGTTGTCAATGAGGGTAGAGCGCAATGATGTGATTAGTGATGTAAAATGCTCGAGCATTTTCTTTTGGAGAATATTCTCGGGAATATTCTCAGGAATATTCTCAAGAATATTCTCGAGCACGAGCATTTTCCGAGCATATTCTAAAAACTTCATATTTGCGTAATAAACTGTCTTACAAACACAATTAGATAATTTTTTCAATTTATTTAAAATTGTAATGTACCATATTTCATGTTACTTGAACTTTCTCTTAATCTGATTGGAGAATTGTGAATTTTGAATGGGCTACTACTTGCAAGTTACAAGTTTCGGTCTTGTCTAGTCTAATATTGGAATATGTTTGTAGCTTGGTGATTGTGTTCCGATATAGGAAATTAGGGAATAATAATTTAAAAAAAACAAGAACTAGGCCTATACTCAAATAACAAAAGGCTTGTGCATAATTCTTAAATAAAATTAAATAGGCCTAGGCCTACAAGTAGTATTTTTTACCGGGGTATTACATTAAATAAATAAATACAAAATAATCATTCGACTATTCACTGTACACACATTATTGTGTGTGTACCTTGGCCTACTGTTGTGTTGAAGCCAGAGGCCTAGAGCACAAAGTGCCTATCTTACTACAAAAAGTGAAGTTTGGCCATAGCCTTCATAAACATTCTTAAAAAGGTGGGAAATGATATATTTTTAAAGTTTCAACTATTTGTTAGCATTGCAGACTTTGGGAAGAAAATGCTCAAATATGCTCCGAGCATAATCTCTCAGAGAATATTCTCAGAATATTCTCATGCTCTGAGAATATTCTTTGGAGAATATTCTCGACTCACATCTCTAGATGTGATGCAAGTAGGTTTGTGCATCATGGGACGCAAGTTAAATGATAAGCAAGCGTCTGTAAGGAATGCACTTGATTTGTCGGTTTGACATTGTGTTCTAATTGGTCTATAATGATAGTAAAATCCATGGATGAACGATGAACCTCAATACACATTTAAATCTCTTAATCTCAATTATTACACATCTTGGAGTTGATGTGCTACTCACATACATACGATTTTGAACAATTTCAATGCATTTAACGTGCAACATCGATATGACCTCGCCGCGCCGCACCTTATGACTGCCATCTACACGGGCTACAGTAAGCGCAGCAGTAGCAGCAGCCTAGCCTCGCAGTCAGTCTGTTGTTCTTGACGCAGGCGGACGTGTTTTGTCTTCGCTCTTCGTTGTGTTCTTGTTCGTCCTCCACAGTACATGGCGTTGGCGTCTGTTTCTGCTGAATGTGTTCAGTTTAATGTCTGTTCTGTTCAGACTGATAGGTTTTTCTCACAGTATATCTGTCTTGCTGCTCAGTTAAGCGTTCGTTATCTCAGTGGTGTGCTCCGTCTGTTCTGTCCGCACAGGTTGTACACTTTATGTTTGGTCAGTGTAAGATTGTATTCAGTGCAAGATAAGAGCCTTGACAAACAACGTGGTTGCCCGGTTTCTGTGCTGGGTTTTTGTTTTATCAAGTTGTACATTTAATTTATATAATTGTTTACATAGCTAAATAGTATTACCAAGTCCCGATGGGCCATCAAATTCCAACTCGCAACCTTCTCGTGGTTTGGCCCGTGATTAGGGGAGTTTTTCTCCCTGAAACTAATGGCGAGCTCTGGGTCGTCGTCGGGGAACTTTCCCCTTCCCTTTGACTACATCCCCGACGGCGACGACAATGACAACACGGAGACGACCACGACGTGGGGGAACCTCTGTCCTCCCTGTATGCTTGTGGCTGGTTCTGACCAGCATAGGCCTGTCCCCTGTCCCCCCTTTACGTCCCTCCCTTCGTCTCGATTAGCTAAGTTGCATAAATATGAGACGTTAAGCAATATCCAATCAATCAATCAAGTCCCAACTTTGTGTCCGTCTCTGTTTTTGTTTTTTTTTTGAATTTTTTTTATAGTCCTTCACGCGGCAGCTTTTTTTGCGTTTCATTCCCGATAGAAGGGAGGCACTCGACTTGGATGAGACCGTCGTCTCCTACCAGGCCATCAGGAACTAGCTCCGATGTACGGCTAGCTCGGGGCCACAAACACACCGTGAACACACTCTTGAACTGTGGTGCCGGTTTTGCTTTCATACGCAGCCGCAGCTACTGCCCTTTTGCTCGTTGTCGATCCCATACTGAATGGCCTTCGATGACAGATGCTTTGCGTACAACTCTTTTACCTTTGATACTGTTGAAAACGTTGAGTATATGCATAAAGGGAAATTAAATTCATGTCGTTATTCGAATGATTTCAGATTTTTCATAAGATTCGATTATAAAATATGCGTATTATATACAGTGTTGAAACTTACCTGATTGTGGCATATCGTGTAGGCCCGTCGGTTGCAAATATATATATATATATATATTGGCATTTGACACGTACGGCATTATGACATGGAATCGACGTTGTTGATTCTAGTGTTGATTCGCGGGTGTTCGCACTGTCCATACTACTGATTGCTGTATTTCCTAGTAAAAATATCGATCTTTGGTTGGTTATTGCTCACTCGTCGATTGCGTCGGGGCCTACATGGTAGGTTTAGTCGCTTTGATTTACTGTCCCCCACTGAAAATCAGTTATATAACTGAGTGGGTAGACTCTAAATACAATTTGTTTATTTATTTATTTAAATGACTCCAAATTTATAAGCTGTTATTCTATTTCTGCACGCTTCTCGCCACTTGGGATTCTCCTTCTGACCTTCAAGTGTCTCTTAGCGCAGCACTTTTCTCTGTTTATTTACTTACTGTTGTAATCTCTTCAACAACTCTTCCATCCTGAAGTTGAGCTGACTTTCGTAACGTCCGATGTCGGCTGCATCGGGTCCTAGTCCTTCTCAGGACCAGCATTTGCATCGCAACGTTTCCTGTTCTGATTTGGTTTAGAAAACTCAATACGACGCTTGGCCCAGACTCTTTCACGCCTCTCTGATACACGCATCAAGCTAAAACCTACACTACTCTTTTTCAGTCCTCTCCACGGACTTAGATGCCACTTAGGTACACATGTATGGTATAGGCCGGCACCTATACAGGCGTATGTGTAGCCCCCTGAAGTTGGGAGGTTCTTCCGTTTGCCTCCAGTCAGTTGAGCTACTAGTCCGATGTAACGTTCAGCCTGGTTTGTAGTGACATTCTGCACAAGTGGACTGCACATTGTGGACTGTGATATCTACACTCAATGGTGGTAAGAATAATAATTTATATGATGTATCTAGTTACAATTATTTGTGGATAAGCCAACATGTGGGAGGATAATATTAGAGTGGAATTTGAAAATAAGCGAGTTGCTATTAATGATGATGACATTGATATAATATATTATTTTATGTAAGTATAACTGGAGAAGAGAATTGTTCAAGGAGGTGATTTACAATTGGTGCAAGATAATGGTATAGATGAAAGTATGAGACAATGATATGGAGGCATATAACTAAAAAATAGTAACCATATGTTACAATGTTAGTCGACTTTGAAACAGGACTTTAAAACAGGTGATATATCATTATTGCTGAATTGAGCTTGAATAATAATTGTTTATTATTTATTATTTAATTAATTGTTCATTATTTATAATTGTTTATTATTTACATGGAGAGGTAGTCACTAACCGAGTAGAAGCTGTTTGCTGTGAGATATATTTTTAACTTGTGTTTGAAGGAGGGCAGGGTGGGGGAGGTTTTTATGTTTTCTGGGAATTTGTTGTAAAGAGTGGAGGCAAGATACTCTGGGCCTAGTGCAAAAAGGCGCAGGTGGTGGGGTGGCCTATGTATGTGAAGGATGGCTCTTGTGTTGTGGCAGTGCACAGACGCATTAAGAGGGAAGAGGTTACTATTTGTGCAAACAAAGAGTGCAGCAGACTGGATGAGTGTGCATGCTAGAGTTAGAATTCCTTATTCTTTAAAGAGCTCCCTACAGGAGTGTTTTCTGGAGACACCCGCAATAATGCGTATCGCTCTCTTTTGGAGGATGAATATTCTATTAGCTGACATGGACAACCACTTTAGAGGTGTGTGTCCCTTTGATGCCATATAGTTCCAGTTTCCTTAACAGTGTATTATGGTGTACACAAATCGAACGCTTTACTCAAATCACATAATACTCCCAAGTCCCAATGCATATTTTCGCTCATCAAGTGCATTTAGAATATAATTTCAAGATCCACTTATGCTGTTTAAGTAGATTTATTTTTTTGGAACCTGTGCTGTGATTTGTTCAATATATTGTGTGTTGTAACTTGGCAAGGAATTCCAATAGCCTGGTTTGTGTTAATTTTTCAGTTTTTTTTTGTCTCTCACCCACGGCACATGTGTGTCGACCCCCAAAGGAAGCACATCTTCGGAGCCCATTAAAAACCTACGTCGAAACTCCGTCCAGGTATGGAGGTTAATGTGAAACCTCTTATGGTCAGAGGATGCAGAGTGTATGGTCGTGTTAAGTGAACTGTTTCAAGACAGTCCCCCGCGTCATCCCTTACGTCCCTCCCTTCGTCTCGATTAGCCAAGTTGCATAAATAGAGACGTAAAGCAATATTCAATCCTATCCAATTCAAAAAAGCAAAACTCTTCCTTTACATTATGAGTGACAATTACAACATAATAGACAAATTATGAACTCCGCGTGAATATAAAAATTGTTCCCTTTTTAATGTATTATTAACCTGCAAAAAGTGATGTATTCTTATTGGAACTATCATTATTAAATATTGAACTGATAATAATAAAAATAAATGTGTTAATAAACATTTCAGTAGGGGAAGCAATGCTTCCTTTGCTTCCCCTCAGTGCACGCCACTGGTCACTTATCAGTCCTGTCAGGCAGACAGATTTGCCTTCTGCGTAAGGAACGAGTCGTCTTGTCCTGTCTTTGAGGAATGTGCTGTTTCACCCTTTTTAGACGACTTTTTTGGCACCTGAGTTCTAGGCAAACGTAAATCGGGAGATTTCTAAAGGAGCTCTTTCCTGATTAATACTACCTCCAAGTGTTGTAACGCATATTGCCTGTGTGAACGACAAGGTACGTCAAATCATGTGGGGTGTCGTGTTGTCATTCTTGACTTCCTCTTTGGGTAATTCTTTTTCTTCATTAGACCATCTGCCGTCATTTGTAGTTTCTTCAGTCTCTTGCAAACATATTATTATAGCTTCCCCCAACCCATGAGGTAGAAACGAAAATAGTTTAAGTCTCCATTACTTAGAAGAAACTAGAGTTATAAGTTGGAAATAAGACAAAATATTTACAAGTCTTTTCGGAGTGAATCAGAATTACTTAAGAGTTGAATTTTGGATTTGGCCAAGTTTTGCTTTGGTTAAGAAATATTCTAACTCTGTTGGTACAAAATAAATTCGACCGAAAATAAGAACTTTGTCGATTTTTTTTTAGAGTAGGACTTGATAGTATTCGCGACAGTGAACAAAATTTTTTTGTGGGACAAAAACTCCACGCGAGAGCCTCATTGAAACACTTGTACGAAGTTCTGTACAGGCTTTCTGCAACGAGGGCAGGGGGTTCGTTCGTCGAACTCCAATTCGTCGTCCTGTTAAAGTTGCCGGTTTTGTTGATGTTGATG
Organism: Sweltsa coloradensis; assembly: GCA_024449915.1. Taxonomy (NCBI): domain Eukaryota; kingdom Metazoa; phylum Arthropoda; class Insecta; order Plecoptera; family Chloroperlidae; genus Sweltsa; species Sweltsa coloradensis. The sequence continues at coordinate 26,343 of JAMZAV010005928.1, read as the reverse complement.
TTTTGTTGATCTAGTTGAACAATACGCAACCGACAAACACAAAAATGTCCGCAAGGCACACATATGTGGGTTTTAGCATTTACTATACAAACACTAACTAGGGAGGTGATTGGGTTGTAAGATTTGTTGCATGAATTGAACCAAGAAAATTTGATAAATGTTCCATGTACAATTCTTGGCAATAACGCAGCAGCAATAAAATTAAGCAGTAATCATGATATTGATATTATATTGACATATTGACATTGTACATGACAAATGACATCGTACAAATGGTAAGCTTACTGTCGATGGTAATAATAATGATTGAAAAAACACCACAATGGTATTAAACAAGCCAAATGTGGCGCCATTACACGCTTGCCGGAAAAGTTGGGTATAAATTCCCTCTACCGGGACCATCTGGTACATTTAGATATTGGGTTCTCGGTGTTCGGTAGATCGTACGGGGCGCAGTGTGTAAACCTGTCTCTGCTCGACATAAGCACTTTTCATTTTTCGGCCATTGAGAAAATCCATTTTGGTTTTGGAAACAAATTGGTTTAGAGTTGTAAGCTCCTTCATGAAAATTTCTCCTGCTAAATATATATTATATTCATTTTGACTTGGTAGCAACAAATGCGGTATGGACACTTTGCGCATTATGCCCATTGATACAAACATCTGCCCCATAATTCCTTGCAGGAGCCTTACCTGGGCTTTAGTGCAATAGACGGTTCCCACATACCTAGACTTACACCTGATGAGTATGGTTAAGAAATTCCAACTCGCAACCTTTGCGTGGTTTGGCCCGTGACTAGGGGAGTTCTTCTCCCTGAAACTAATGGCGAGCTCTGGGTCGTCGTCGGGGAACCCCTTCCCTTTGACTACCTCCCCGACGGCGAAGACAATGTCAACACGGACGGATGATGACACAAGACGAGACGACCACGACGTGGGGGATGCCCTGCCCTCCCCATACGCTTGTGGCTGGTTCTGACCAGCACAGGCCTGTCCACCCCTTGTCCCCCCTCGTCATCCCTTACGTCCCTCCCTTCCTCTCGATTAGCCAAGTTGCATAAATATGAGACGTTAAGCAATATCCTATATCCAATATTTATTATTACAACTACACAGGTATGCGTGAACGGAATGAAATTTCATGTCAAAGAAGATTGAACAAGGAGTTCGACAGCAGCACTACATGTTCTAATTGTATTAATGGAAGGACTCCAAGCAAACAAATTATACAATAATATAGTATCCACATCCTCAATTCTGTAGCCTTCCACATACTCGCGCATTTCAGTGATCACGGTAGACGATGCACACAGTTAGGCAGACGAATGCTACTTGATATAGTGTTTATAACCAAACGGCTTCTTGGAGATCCAATTTAATAGTTCTTTTGACAAGTTTTGGTCCAAAGTTCATAAAGCTGCCTCGCAACGCCTAAAAAACAGAGTGCATATAGTCCGGAGAAAATCCCCAAATCATTGGATGAGCGTAGCGAGCGTAGCGAGCGAAGCGAAGATTCCATTTCACTACACTGGAGAAAAAAATCCGGAATGTTTTTTTTTTTTTTTTCTTTTTTTTTTTTTTTGTATTTTGTGTGTTTTGTTAACACGATTCCGGCTAAACCGATACTCCGATTGCGATGAAATTTTTATGGAGGCCTTCGAAATCTCTGAACTTAGAACTGCCACGTTTTTGAGCGCAATCGGGAAAATTGTTCTTATTAAAAACGCAATTTTACGATTTTTTTCGATTTTTAAAAAAATTCTTCGACTTATAACACTTACATGCTTTATTCGATTGTAATGATTTTTTTGGTGGAATCTTTATTTTATGAATTAATATATTGGTGTGAAATTTGAGCTTAATCGAAACATTATTTCTCATGAAAATCGAAATTTTACGGTTTTTTTCTTTTTTGAAACAATTCTTTGACATATAACACCTACATGCGTTATCCTATTGTAATGATTTTTTTATAGAACCTTAATTTCATGAATTAATATACTCGTGTAAATTTGAGCGCAATTGAATAATTATTTCTTATGAAAATTGCAATTTTACGATTTTTTCTTTTTTAAATTACGTAAAAATTATGATTTATTAAAAAAATTAGTTAATTTTAATTTAATTTAATTTAATTTAAAAAAAAATCTTCGAATAAGTAATGATTTTTTCACAGAACAACAGAAAATCCGCGTAACTCAATGCAGCTCAATGCACCAATTACGCTCATCCAACAACGCGGCGGGACTTAAGCGTTTTCCTAGTAATTGGATGAGCGTAGCGAGCGAAGCGAAGATTCCATTTCACTACACTGGAGAAAAAAATCCGGAATGTTTTTTTTTTTTTCTTTTTTTTTGTATTTTTGTGTGTCTGTGAACACGATTCCGGCTAAACCAATACTCCAATTGCGATGAAATTTTATGGAGGTCTGTGAAATCTCTGAACGAAAAACTGCACGGGGGGAAAAATTGACCAAAAAATTATTTCTTATGAAAATCGCAAATTTACGATTTTTTTCGATTTTTAAAAAAAATTTCGACTTATAACATCTACATGCTTTATCCGATTGTAATGATTTTTTCACAGAACCCTAATTTTATGAATTAATATATTCGTGTGAAATTTGAGCGCAATCAAAAATTTATTTCTTATGAAAATCGCAATTTTACGATTTTTTTAAATTTTTTAAACTTTCTTCGTCTTATAACCCCCTCCATGATTTATCCCCATTGTAATGATTTTTTCACAGAACCTTAATTTTATGAATTAATATATTCGTGTGAAATTTGAGCGCAATCGAAAAATCATTTCTCATGATAATCGCAATTTTACGATTTTTTTAAATTTTTAACATTTCTTTGACGAATAAAACCTACATGCTTTATCCGATTGTAATGATTTTTAACAGAACTTTATTTTATGAGTTAATATATTCGTGTAAAATTTGAGCGTAATCGAAAAATGATCTATTAAAAAAATCACAATTTTACGCTTTTTTCGTTTAAAAAAAAATTACGCTCATCCATCAACCCGGCGGGCCTTAAGCGTTTTCCTAGTGTTTAAAACATTATAAATCCATTAAAGGAGACACGCCTTTCAGCCCATTTATCTTCGCACCGGTAGTTTCAGCGTCAATACTTTTTCTCCTGACCTCCTCGTCTGTCCGGTCTTCGTAGTCCTCAACGTCGATTGGGTACTTGACTACCGCTCGATTGCTTTCCCAGTATGCTTACAAAAGCTGCACCCAAAATAGCCGTTAAATTGGCGTTGGATGAGCGGTTCTAGCAACGGAGTCGACTGAAAAAACAGAATGGTACAAAAATGGAGTGTGTAATTTCCCCGGCCAGCTTCCAACGAATGCCATGTTTAAGCAACCATTTTGCTTGTGTAAAAAAGGTTAAAAAAATGTTCATTTTGGCTCAGAATTGTTAAACCACATGCCACCTACACATTTTTAAATCGTTATTTCGCTGGATGTTCATTTATAAAATATTGAATTGGCCACATACTAAATTTAGAAGATATGAATACAGGAGTGCCATCGGTGTTAAAGTTGTATGTGAAGTTCAAGTTATTGTTCATTTAATTAAATGATACCTTTAGGGCTCCATAAATGTGAGAGTTAAAAATGTCTGAGACGACTCCATATTTTAACAGCGGAATCTAACCAATTATCTGTTGATTTCGCCACTCTCAAGGAAATTTTTCAGCTGTTGGTGCATGTCGAAAATCAGAAAATAGTTACTAGCAGTATACGATATCACATATTGGGTTTGGCACAATCGGCAAGACACTGCTTCTTAAGTTAGGTTTCGTGAATGTTTCATTGTTTTAATTACGACGTTGCAAGTGTTACAGAAGAAATGAAACGAAGCATTCAACATACTTTCCTTGAATACTTTTTCAGTCAGGTAAATAGAAAGCGGAATGACTTCTCGGCGGTATGAAATGTAAATTTATCTGATTTAATCAATCAAAGCCGTATTCGAAATAAAGTGACGCAACATAAACATCAGAATTAAAACAAACGCTTCTTGTCTGGTTACTCCTCGGTTGTTTATCAATTCGATAGTTTTTTTATAAAATTAAAAGCTTCATCTCCGCCGTGATCAGCATTTTCGTCACTATTCTCTTCATCTTCATCATCTCCTTCTTCTACAGCCGAGAACTTATCGTCTCCCGCCGCCACCTGAGTGCGCGCTTTTGAATTGAGCCAAGCTCAGCGTCCCCTCTTAAATTAAATAAAAATGCTTCTGGTGAACCCTAACTTGAAGTGAAAAAATATCGCTTTGTACCATCTACAATAAAAATATTATTTTTACGTATTCATCTCTAATGATCACGCATCTTTTAAATCTAGTTCCACCAAGTAAACTAGACAATATGCCTACGTATGTATCCCGCTCTCTGTCGTTCTCCTGCAATTAGAACTGGATCCCTGCACCCTAGCTGTTAGAATCCCTTCATACTGCTCATCATCATTTCCATCTGTTTCATCATCTGATTCATCAGACTCTGGTTCCGGAACTAAATTATCAATACACATGTTGTGTAACACACAACATGCGTTGATTATCTGTGATGCTGTTTCTGGGTGGTAATGGAGGACGCGGTCCTTTAAGACATCTGTATCGTTGCTTTAGCAGTCCGTTGCAACGCTCGATACCCGATCGGATGATACTGTGAAGGTCGTTGTTCCGGAGAACCGTCAGCTGCTGCCCGGTCAGGTTCCAGGGTTCGAGGATTTTATCCACTGTCTCCCGAGAGATAATTTTTTTTATTTCTGTTTTGCCTATATTCTTCTACAAAGTACTGCGTCAAGCTAGAATGTTTCGGGCTTCAAATTCCAACTCGACACCTTCTCGCGGTTTGGCCCGTGAATAGGGGAGTTTCACTCCCTGAAACTAATGGCGAGCTCTGGGTCGTCGTCGGGGAACCCCTTCCCTTTGACTACCTCCCCGACGGCGACGACAAAGACAACACGGACGGATGATGACACAGACGGAGACGACCACGACGTGGGGGAACCCCTGCCCTCCTGATACGCTTGTGGCTGGTTGTGACCAGCACAGGCCTGTCCACCCTTGTCCCCCCGCGTCATCCCTTACGTCACTCCCTTCGTCTCGATTAGCCAAGTTGCATAAATATGAGACGTAAAGCAATATCCAATCCAAATTAGAATGTTTCCAAACGAATTTGTCACTGGCACTGCCAAGGTGTAGTGCATTTAAGGCTATTCGACCGCGTTTTTCTATTTTCCAAAATATGCTACCAAGTCAAAACATAGTTATGGCTTTGAAACCTGGCTATTTTAGAAAATCAAAAATATTTTTTTCAAAATTTTCTGATCCAGTACACGGCCAATATAGCCATCTCAAAATAATTTCAAACTTCAATTCGCCAAGGCACATCATTCAACGTAGGGTGTTGTGTTTTTGTGACATTAATTTTCAACTGTTTTTCTATAGACTGACTGAGAGAAAAAAGATTTTTTTTAACAATTGTCTTTCCTGCGAATTTTTTTGTTTGGCGGTACAAATCGGTAAAAAATACCGGTAAATGAAAAAATTCGCAGGAAAGACAATTGTTAAAAAAAATCTTTTTTCTCTTTTTTCATAAGAATTTTCATAAGAAATAATTTTTCGATTGCGCTCAAATTTCACACGAATATCTTAATTCATAAAATTATGGTTTGCTGAAAAAATCATTAAAATCGGATAAAGCATGTAGGTGTTATAATCGAAGAAATTAAAAAAAAAAAAAAAATCGTAAAATTGCGATTTTCATGAGAAATAATTTTTTGATTGCGCTCAAAAAACGTGGCAGTTCTAAGTTCAGAGATTTCGAAGGTCTCCAGAAAATTGTATCGTAATTGGAGTATCGGTTTAGCCTGAATCGTGTAACAAACTGCCAAAAATCCCAAAAGAAAAAAAAACATGGATTTTTTTTCCAGTGTAGTGAAATGGAATCTTCGCTACGCTCATCCAATAACTGGGATAGGTGCTATAAGTTTCTCACTTTCGGTATTATTTGAGGTAATTGATATCAAATTGCGCTATTGGTGTTGCGCATAAATGCATCTTATTTATTGTTTTGCAGGTGCAGCACAATCGAAATACAATGAACTACAAATCGTTATGACTGATTTAACCGTACTTCTGAACAGTCGTATTTTTAATCAACGCTCTATGAGTTAAGTGTTTACAAATTAATGCGACTTCCATTCAAGACTTGCGATCGCGGGCGGCATTTCTATTTTATTTTCGTCAGTGTTGATTTTTCCAATAAGATGAGTGAGTATAACTTTATTTTAACTGATCGCACTTCTGAGATGGACGATGATATTAGGTACGAAAATGCCTGTTTTGTATACTATAATTTTTCTGCAAATTTGTATATGCATACCTATAACATACCTTCTGCTATATTTTAATTTTATTTATTATTATTATTATTATTATTATTATTATTATTATTATTATTATTATTATTATTATTATTATTATTATTTTACTTTATAACTTTACTTCTACTGTACTTCAAAATTTACATAAGAAATTCCGTCTCCCATACTTTTGTCACCATCTTATAAATTTATCTTACTCTAATTTAGCAAATGGCCCTGTACACAAGTCTTTATGACTTTGCAACTTTGCGGTCCCCTTGGTACTTTTCGAAAGGAGTAGGCTACGTGCCGGTACCGGGTTTCCCCTCCTCCCTTCTGTTCATACTTCATCCTCATCTATCACCACCCATCGTCTCGATTAGTCAAAGTGCATAAATATGAGACGTTAAGCAATATTCAATCAATCAATCAGTCTTCTGGGTCTGGTTCAACCTGTCGTTCTTCCCAAATGTTGTTGTTGGTGTGTTGTTGGTGTTGATGCTTGCCTGCTTGATGTCAAATGATGAGTCTTTGTTTTGGTGAGTGTGTTGTATTTTGTTGTTGGTGTGATGATGGTGTGTGGAGATGGTGTGTGGAGGGTTGGTGTGATGATGGTGTGTGGAGATGGTGTGTGGAGGGTTGGTGTGATGATGTTGTGTGGAGCGGTGTTGAAAATGGTGAATTTTTTTTAATGAGTGGTGGCGGTGTGTGATGAGTAAGTTTCCTTTTCGCAGATGAGACGGGGTTTTCGTGCAAGGTTGATGGGATGGTGGATGATCGGATGGTGGACGATTGTTGTTTAAAATGTTTGTATGAATTGTTAGGCCTACTGGTGTTTGAGACGAGACAATCTTTAGCAGCACTCGTGTTGCTGGGGCCTGCTGTCCTCATGTCGAGTTCTTCAGCTGCTCGTTGACATGACTACCAGCTTTGGCAAGCCTGTAGTGGATAAACAATATGGTAGTGAGTTTAGTAATTTATACATTATTAACAGAGGCATACATGACGATTTGCCAAGGCAAAGAAAAGCTAGGCCTTCCAAAATAGGTTCCCAAAACTAAATAGATAGATAGATAGATCTAAGTACATACTAATAAAAAACAAAAAATCAATATCAAGAAAATAGAAAAAAACTACGTTAAAATAATTGCAAAGGCCATAGTTACCTTTAACTAAACTCATCATGGACTTGTACATGTCAAGCTCTTTTTTTAGATTACCATTTTCCAGCTTCAACTTTTCAATTGTATAGGCCATTGAGGCCTTGGATTCTTTTGTTTCATTTTCCGAATCACTTTCCCCTATTTACTTGGAAAGGATTGAACCTGGTAATGCTTTGAGATCTCAGTGAGATCTGATCCAGGCCCTGAGTTTCCATCCCTTCACTCAACTTATTTTTATCACTGGGCCTATCTTCTATTGTAGGCGTAGGCATGTGGGTGGCTTTCTTTAAACTCTTTTTTTTTTTAAATTAATATCTTTTCTTTCTTTGCATTGTCCTTCTGTAGGCCTCTGGCTTTTGGCTTCTCCTGATCATTTTGTTAAATATCCCTGCTTTCTCCACCCTTCCTTTTTCTCTATTCTCTCCGTTTTCTCCATTCTTCCTATATTCTTCATTCTCCCCGTTTTCTTCATTCTCCCTGTATTCTACATTCTCCCCGTTTTCTCCATCCTCCCCATTTTCTCCATTCTCCCTGAGTCCCTGCATTCCACATTCTCTAAGTTTTCTCCACTAGGCCTTCTTGTTGCTTTCTCCTTTCCATCCTGGGGGGTGAGACTCGACTGGACTCGACCTCCACGTGGTTTTGAATTATCTGATTCCGTCCATATAGAAACATTTCCGACATTTGGTAGACTCCAGTTTCGTTTCCGATTTTCGGAATCATTGTGACTTGCGGCTGTGGCAAAGATTTAACCGTTGTTGAGCCAATCGGAAGCTTCGTTATAAAATTATTAGTGTCCACCGCCATGCTTATATGTAGAAGAAACCAGCAAGCTGCATATTTATAAGGCAGTGAGTTTCTGTGCAGACGTGTTTTGTCTTTTTATCTTGTGAACGCGAACAACATCAACTTTGAGGTATGATTGTTAATTATTAGGTACTTTATAACTAAATAATAATGAAAACAAAATATTGTGCAACAATAAACAATTGATAAAGTTTCAAATAAGTGTACTGTGGACCAACAAATCAAGGAATATCCCGGTATTTAAGCAAAATATGATGCTATGTTATCGAAATAAAGATGGAGGATTTTATCTGTTTACAAATTTTCAACCGTCGGAAGTGTTTCCGACAGCTAAATAGCAGACGGAATCGAAAGATTCGTAGAGTCTACCGATTGTCGGAATAGGGCACGGAAATCAACCAAACCACGCGGATTTAGCGTCGAGCATAGACATCCTATATAATTGGCTAGACCAGCAGTCGGTGGTCCACTTCCGGTACAATTAGAAGCCATCTTAAAATGACAGTTTACATGTTAATCAAATGGGAGCGATTTGTGGCCAAATAGTTCTCAAGATTGCCGCCAGGTTGACAGGTAAGCATACTAGCCTTTAACACCAAATGATTACTAAATTCCCTCATGCAATAACTTCGTATTGTTTCTTTTGTTTAATACCATGCTGCACAAGCTAAAACCATATCAAACAATCCAGTAAAATACTTTATTGCATTAAAAAAGCATAAATTAAAACACCAAATCGCCATCTTGAAATGGGCCGGTTGAGTCTTCAATTTGCTACGCTCGCGCCTGTGCGGAGGTATAGGAGACTGCTAATCTAGCCTACTATAGGGGTTTAATATCAATGGCGTCGAGTCTCACCCCCCTGCATTGCTTTCTTAATTTCTTGCAACATGGACAGGTTATTGCGCTTTTTATAGCTCCTAACTACAGAGCGTTTTGCCTATAATTTAACAACAATGAAATTACAAAATGTTTGTAAAATGCTTTATAAGAATTTGGCTCTGCATTTTGTAATTTAAATTGCAATCTAGTAACTATAGGCCTATGGTTAGAACAGTTGAAACAGATTAGTAGCCTACTTGGTTTAGCCTAGTAGTTTATTGGGTAATAGGGAACCTTAGTGGGCGTTGTCCGGTTCTCTCTGGTCAGCGAGGAAAAGGCGATTAACCCGTGCTAAATGTTTCGTAAGCGATAGCGCGAGAACACGACCACGGACCGGAATTATATTCATTCTGTAAGAAACTATAATCTTTCCTTTTTGCGTGGATATACATAACTCTGCTCTATCATAAATATTAATGACCTTTGTTTTTAGTCAAAGTGATCTCTACATTTACACTGTTGCCAAACCTTCCAAACTGCTCATGAAAAAGCACGTAAAAACATTTTGTCCGTGGCATCAGCATTACATTTGGTATCCGACTTGCTTTGTGGCTACTGTGAGGTCAGTGGGTTGTACTAGATTATACATTACTAATAAAATATCCTTAAATGTGCCAACAAAATCTTGAATGCAAAGTACATTTAGCAACCATGGACAGGGGCGTGGTATGCGCGGATGCCACAGCTGCACACAACGTGGCTGCGTCTCGCTTAGGTTGCCGCTCAGTCAGAGTACATTTGCGACAGCGCGCAAACATGGGTCCATTTAACTCATAATAGTTTGAATTTAGGAAGCGTCATCGAGCAAAGTAGAATGCCATCATCTTTTTCACAAAATTATGCATCTTGTGATGTTATTGGTTTAGATTTCTTTTGCGCGAGTCAAAAGATACGGCGAGTTACATTTTCGTACCATGCTTATTCTTATGGGCGCTGAGACCAGAGAGAACCAATTTCCTTCCCGCCTTCAAAACTTAGGTTCCCTATAGGCCTATGGTAGTGCATATACATAGCCTACAATATGAGTTATACGTTTTATGTGTATCGGGTGAGGATACAAATATTTACTTGTTTTTATTATGGAATACCGGTAAATAAACAATTATATACTGTTCCAATGATTAGTATAATATCAAACATAAATTCCAATGATAACAATTTCCAGCACTCAGAAAAATTTATACAAATTAATATAATATCAAACATGAGTTGAGAATTGGAGTTCTTTGAAACCTTGCAGGCGTTGAGAGATAGCATCTACACTCTTAACTGCTAAATCAATCTTTTCTTGCTGAAATACCAGAGGTTGCGAGCATGCCCTTATTGCTTGTCCCCCCGCGTCATGCCTTACGTCCCGTCCTTCGTCTCGATTAGCCAAGTTGCATAAATATGAGACTTTAAGCAATATTAAATCCAATTAAAAAAAACATTTTTGCCATATGCAATTTGCGTTTCCGTTTGTAAGCTGTGTGGCTTGCAGAGGCTTTTTCTCATGATGTATGATATACCAATTTGGGGTAGTATGAAGTATTAATGAGATTTACATATTCAAATGTGGACGAGGATGCGGGATTGTGCTTAGGCAGTCGTTTGTAAATTATATTAAAATATGAAATTCCCACAGCACCATGCATTTATGTATATTATTTGCTAAAACTAATTGCAGAACATAATATAGAACTAAATAAAAAAGAAAGAAAGAAAGAAAACAAAGAAAAGCATGGATATGACTCGAGGCATTAAGAAAATATCATGTTGTAATAGACCAAATCTTTCGCTTGCCCAGCGAGGGTTGACTACACATAAATTACATAGCTTATATTTTGCTAGCTCATTAGGCTCGCACCAAACTCATATTAAATCTACTAACTTAACAAATCGGAATGACATTCCGGCCTACCTGTCCCTGGAGACGTTCTCGTGAACTCAAACCCAGCAGCCAGACTTGCTCGCCGACAATGCTTATGTTATTGAGGTGATAGGAGCATATAGGAGTACTAGCTACAAATTACTGTTCACGTCATGTTATTTTTCAAATTTACTATTTATTGTCAATCACATTATTGTCGCACACAATGTCAATCACACAAAATTTCTTGTAATATATATATATATTATAATTCAGATTCTTTTCCATTTGATTGCTACAGGCATCTGTGAACTGTGAAAATCAAACCCACAAAAACAATGAGGCCTGTCTAAATCATCTATCTACACTCGCTCTAAAACAAACTAACAAACATATATTCATCCCTAGAGTCAACAAAGTATCCAATGTATTGATTTGGTGTTCTTTTCCTTCTTCAAACATTTGGACAACATCAATGAAATCATTTTTATCGCGATCATGCAGGGCAAGAGGCACGGAACGCAATTAACGAATCACATAATCCGGTTGAATTCCCTTAGCATTCTTTAATGACGAGGCTTCAGCGTCACTGTTCCGTATCATCTCAGATTTATAGTGAAAAGGTTTCTGGTTTTCTAAGTTTACGTGTTCTCCGTCTCGTTCAGTTCCTCTCAACTGCCTTGTTTGATTCTCCCCGTCATGGCAGAACACCCCACTGCTAGTGACATAAACAAATATTTCGTTGTTGATGGCTGAATTTGTGTCGAGATGGAGTTTATTTCTCTTACAGTTGATATAGCAACATTGTGCATATTGTCAGACTATGAGGGACCTAGCCCTTTGGCTGTGGCGTTACTCCTACCTGGGAGGCTGTACTAGGGGACGTAGCGACCTTCCCTACTAGGACATAACTCCACCTAGGTCCTGAACTCATAGGATCGACCGGGACTTGGGTTGGTGAGGATTCTAGAGGATGCGGGGTAAAGAACAGTACATAACTACAGCTTTCAATTCAAAGAAGGGGCACTGTATTAAATAAACACCACATTCCTATTCTGACCGAGGGTTAAGCCTGTGCATGCCGTTGCCTGATTGACGTGTTGGGTTCCCACAATTACTCTCTTAGTTACTCTTTAGATGTGAATACATGACTTACTTTATACCCTCAGGACTGTGGTAGGACGACTCTACGAACGGACTGCCCCTTTGGTTGGACCGCTCTCCCTCTGTAGACGCTGGACCCTCTGGAGTGGCCCTGTAGTCGAACTACTCCCTCTTGACGGCTACTCGAACGCTTCTTCCATGTGGGTCTTGAGTCTTCACCGCATAGACTTATCCTCTCACGGCTAAGTACCAGCTTCAAAACTTACTCGGACCCGTCACTCTTAGTACGTCCTTGCTCAAGTGTGATCTCCACTGGACTGCCCCCTACACGACCTCCGCACATCTTCAGGAGAGCTAGTTCCCCCTCCCCGCCAACCAACCCACGTGCTTCAATCGGCCAATCCGCGCCTCTTCTCACCCTCTCGGATCCTCAAAGCGCACATAGTTTCACATAATTTCGCCAAATAAACATTCAACTCAGCATAACTATTCCATCGAAAATCCAAGATTGTTATACTAACTAGCTTGTTGAAAACCACCCGTCAGTCCTTTTTCCAGTAAACACACACCTCGTTATTCGGGTCAGTTCGGTTACTTCACAACACACATTGGGGCTGACTATCTAGGTCAACATCGCACATGACGTCAAACCATTAGGTAATGCCAAAGTTATCATCCCAAACTAATAAACACCTCTTGCTGCAACTTGATGTGTCTTAACCGAATAGAACTCCAGATATTCGGAAAAACTATCCATATATTACAACCGCTCCCCTGTAGAAGAAACACGTCCTCGTGTTTCCGTGGAAATCTTCACGCCAAAAACAACGTTGACAACGATGAACCATGTATACCTCCATGTCATGTTGGCCTCGCCTCCAGGCGTTTTCAGAACCGAATGCTTGACGCCCATACTCCGACCAGCATGGCACCTCAGTACACATGGCTTGCTCCATCTTCATCCAGTCATCTACAGGTGTCTTCTTCCAACGTACCGATGCCATCCTCTTCCAGACGAATCCATACTGTCATCCACCAAAGTCCTCTCTGAAACCCTACCGCAAAGAAAAACAGGGGAAAAAAAACAACCCCCCTCCCTAAAAAAAAACCCCGCACGCAACAGTAACAAAATGCACAGTCTTACCTGTATGGCCATACATCCAGGATCTAATCTGAGCGTGACTCGACCAGACAGTAAACTTCCTAACCAAACGCTAAAAAAACCGCAAACCAGTTTAGCTGTAAACCCTAGTTTAGTCTAGCACAGGCACGAAAAACAAACCCGAAAATACAAAAAAACGAACAGAGACTGATACCTGTGTGTAAAATCAAAACATCAAAAACAATTGAGCATGCATTTAAGTTTACTGTCTAAAAAAACCCTAATAGATCATTTTAAAAACTCCTGGTTAATTTCAAAAAAAACATATCATTCCGTGATCCAGTGCGCCCTCCGACGGGATGGATGAAGAACACCTCACACTCCATGGTGTCTCCTCCAGATAAGAACGGCAGTACCGTCTTGCTTGCAGATCATATGGACTCGCAAATGAACTGTTAACAGAAAAAAAACAACAGCAGAAACTGACACATAATAGTCTATCAGACCATAACAATAACAAAACATAGCTGATGTTGCTTTCTGCCGAGAAATAGCTGAGCACACAGTGAGTAAACAAACCTAAACGAGATTTTTAATTTTGAACTTAAAAATTTATCTTACTATGCAAGAATCCAATTAAAATTAATTTGCAAAAAGAAACAATGAAAAAAACTAGCACAAAACAAGCACTAGAATCTCCAACATTAATAAATGAAATAACCTTTAATTTGACCTTCAGCCAAAACAAGCAAACATAATGAAAAAAAAACTATTAGAAATTAAATAACTCATAACTCAACTGTGCGCTGCTTTAAGTAAAATTCATACTGACTCTAAATTAATAGCAACAATTCTTCAAAATTTAAAACATTATTGGTTTTTTAACAATCAAGAATTAAAAACAAAACAATCTCCTTTTCAAAAAACATAATTACAGTCCATGTAACACATCCATAGAGATTGATTATACCCACACACATCCAGGTAACTACCATGCCCAGGACTCGAACTCCCCCCCCCCCCCCCTGCACATTGCAAAGGGACCAAACTGAAGTAACAATCAGGAACACCTGACTAAAAACTACAGGAAAGTACAAACCAAAACTGATTCCAATTTCATACTATCCACCAACTATCCCTACTCTAATCTATTTTTTTTTAAATTTTTTACTTCATTTTTCACTTTCTATTAAAACAATTCATATGTAACACCCCTAAAACCCCCACGAGCGTACCCGCACATGCGTGAACTCCCATACCCGGACCCCCTCCGCATAACTATAAAGCGACCGGGCCCCCAACCAAGGTACAACCCCCGATCACCCAGCCCCCAGTATCCTCGGGATGCACACCAAAATCCTCCAAGTACTGCCGAGCCTGGCCCCATGTACACCCCCGTATTGGCCTGGCCAGCACCATCTCAGGCACCATAGCCCCTCCCTGGCCAAACACACCAAAGCTTCAAACTCTAACAATGAGCCCAGGGCCCCGCACCTTGCGTCGCCCCCGCCGGCGCACCTCCTCCGCCTCCCATGCGACCCCGCGGACCGCAAGGTTCTCGGCCCGCAGCACCGCGAGGCGCACCGAACGCATCACCCGCGCACGGCCATACTGCACCAAGATCTCCAACTCCTCCGGCGCCCCGCCGACCACACAATCGACTAAAAAAACTCGACCAACACGCCATATCTCAAATTAAAAAAAACCCACGTCTCTTCAGATCTACACAAAGCACACTGACCGAAAGCCGAACAAAAATTCGTACATGAAAATTGAAAAAACGAACTATGAACCATGAGGACATACCCCAATCAGCAAATAAATCCCCAAGAAAAGAAGTACACAGCATATTAAAGCACAATACTTTCATAATCACAAAGGGCTATTACAGCCCCAAAAACTCCTAGTCAGCTTAGCAATGACGCACATTCAATATTACCTATGAAAACGAAAACGATTGAACAAGCTTTATGTTTACGAAATTGAATTCGAACGAATATAAAAATGACTAGAAATAACTTTCAAAATCTGCAAACTACACACCAGCAATTTTGAAAAACGAACACGGAACCAATGACCCTTTGTCGCTAAAAACCAAACCAACAATTTCACAATCCAAATGATAGCCGACCAAAGAAAGCTATGAAATTTAAAATATTCCAAAATATCTGAATTTTGAAAACCAGACACCTCAATTTGAAACAATCAAATCCGAATACGGAATATCAAACCACCAATTCCGCTCACAAAAAACATTTATTTACTTCATCTAGTTTACTAATACTTTGTCACATTGCCTACTCCTATTCAACCACACCTAGCAACTCGACCTATGATCGTCAAAGACAATCATAAATAAGGGTGTCCATCCCCTCATTAACTTAAACCTTAGCCTAAGTGTACCAGCAGTACGATAATAAACCTAACTTCCAATGAGTACTCTTGTGAGCTGAAGGCCGAACCTATATTAAAGTGAAATAAACCTATACCGTAAAACTAACCATCGGGACACCCCTATCACTAACCACCACGAAGAAACCACCCCGTGCCACTCACCGACAAAACTAGGGGTAGCTACTCCCCAGAATGTCAATCACCTAGACACCTAGGGCACGCGCCGATCGACGTAACGAAAACTCGACGTCAGCACACAGTGCATTACCCGACACCCGGTATCGTAGATGGACACCCGCCCCGGGTCCCCCAAAATCACACGTGTGTCACCGAAACTCCACGTATGATCAAAATAAGTTTTCCAATTGAATCACCCAAAAATTTGACATCCCAGCGGCCATTACGATGGACTTATGCCCCTCGATCGTCAGTATTTGTACCAGATATAAAATATCCCAAACCCAAATACTACACCTTTTACCTAGAAACACTGCCCAGGTAAACTAACAAACAATAAAGCACAAACAACATCTCAAAAACGAAATGCTGTGTGAGAAGGAATCGA
Organism: Sweltsa coloradensis; assembly: GCA_024449915.1. Classification (NCBI taxonomy): domain Eukaryota; kingdom Metazoa; phylum Arthropoda; class Insecta; order Plecoptera; family Chloroperlidae; genus Sweltsa; species Sweltsa coloradensis. Next base: position 10,092 of record JAMZAV010005928.1, on the reverse strand, counting down.
ACCCAAGCCCACTAGTGACATAGCTACTTGTATCCAACCACATATGGATCCACTTATATGAAACCATTATATTCACCTAGAAATATATTTATATGTCGTTGTTACAAACAACAAACACTTTTTATGACCTAGCATAACAGAACACTAGATGTAGCACAAAACACGGGTGGCAAGCTACTTAATTCCAGGCCAGTATATGTACAATATCCCCCCTCGAAATAAAGCCACTTATTACCACGGCATATAATTAAATTTACATAGCAATTCTATTAATCGTCAAAATGATCCTCATTGCACCGGAAACCCGGCCCACCGACCAAAGAATTAAACCGATATTGCTGACCAGCTCATTCTACACTCAGAATGTAGCCTACACACAACCCACGCCCACACTGAGCCATCTAACTGACCATTAGCCAGTCTTACTACTTAATTATTTTTTGAGAAAAACTAACAAAGCGCACCTAATGCTAGACCAGTCATGTCAGACTATGTCAGACAAAGCTTTTCACCGTCGTCCCGCGCCTACGACCTCGTAAACCAAAAATACATAAATATTCATGTACACCCAAAGAAACCTATCAAAGCGGCACCTCCAGCTATGAGTTCTTAACAAAAAACTATACTAATACTATAGCACAAAACCCTATGCGCGTCTACAATCTACACAACAATTCACACTGAAAGAACATTAAAATGTCATTTCCTCGTACAGTAACATATAACTAAGTACATTTCCTCCAGCGTAGAAGACTAACAAAGCCCAAACGATTCTCGTGTTGTTGTTCAGAACCAGACACAGATTTATCGCAACGAAACCCGATCTGACAAGTCAGCATTCAGACGTCCGCCTGGAAAACCCGGCGAAGCCCGCGGGCCAGCCGTGCAGTCAAGTCGTCCTAGATACCATTGCAACTTGCCGCCTATTGGGACTCATTATATGTAACCACAAGTATTATAACCGAAATAATACAAAGATATCCGCCAACCAGGGTTTCCTCCCCTGTCACGATAATCCACTCCTAATCCTAGAACACAATATTATCCAATACTAGCCACAACTGTACTAGTTTAAACGGAGGGGGCGCTCCAACCGTGCCCACTGATGCCCTACAAACATTTAAGCATAACATAAAACATGCCAGCTTTAAACAACGAATAGAAATACAACTATTAGTGACTGTACAGGTATTCCACAACACTAATAACTAAAAAAAACAAAGCGATTCAACCTCTAATATAATACAATATAATATAAAAGATAGTGAACATAAGCCTAGATCCAGTATCCTCAGGGAACTACGCTGTTTCGCTAACCCACAGGCCGGACTCGCCCTAGAAACTTCCACATTCTCTTCGTAAACGATCGAAACACATCCCTTTTCCTGATTGAAGCAATCCTCACTAAATTAAATACTGCCACCCGAAAAACGATCTAGCAAAACCATTCCTAAGGCTCCATACCCCGTGCCTGCGCCGCAAATTGAAATATAAACAACGTACAACGCTACATTATTACCAACTAACTTTTCTTAATACTATGCTCATATTATAATCATATTACATGTACATTGAACAACCACTAATTCTCGCGAAATATACAACAAATTCACCAACTACATTATTTACACGCAAAACTACAATGCTTTCAAACACATAATATTTTTTTTATTTTATCTTATTATATTGTATAAACAAAAGATGGGTCATACACCCAAATGGCGGGACTAGCCCCAGTGGCATTCAACGAATCCGCAGGAATCATCTACTTTAGCCGGAAACCAAATGTACATATAACCAATCTTTGCCTATGTCATCATAAAAACATTCAAAATCAAATCTACATTCCCGAGACACCTTGTGTCTGACAGCCCTCGATACACGAACTGCTAGACTGAGCGCTCACCCACGGGCCGCACCCCCGTCCGCAGGTCCACTCGGCAGCTTCACTGCCCGCCTGTACGTCCGTCTGTCTGTCTGTCTGGGCCAGCTCACGCGTTCGTACCACCGTACTGTCTGTATCCGCGTAATTCTTGACCGAGCGCTCTCAGGACACCCACCAAAACATAGGCTGCCTCGGCCGGCAAGTAGCCGCGCCCGGTTTTTAGCCCACTCTCGCGCAACGCACGAGAATATTATTCTCACGCGCTCAGCTCCAGACCGACCTACACTAAATAACATTACAATACGTACATTGACTTACACACACGCATCTGTACGCACATTATTGCTTGGTTTGACGCACATGCTTCTTCTTATGACATAAACTATTTACATTCAAATATACACCGCTGCACCTGTTTAGCACCTAACAGATACACCCAGCACATTCCAGCAATATTAATCACAACTCTATTATGGACACACTATTCACAACCGCATTCTTCTCTGTGTACGGCCAACTTGCAGGATCATACCAAGGCTTGAGGCGCGACACATTCACTACATCCTCTGTCCACTTATTATAGAGCTTAAGCTTAATTCGATAATTAAGATCAGAAAGACGTTCCAAAATCTGAAATGGGCCCCTCCAAGTAGGCAACAGTTTCTCAGACAGCCCCACCTTCCTGTTCGGACTGTATAGCTTGACAAAATCCCCTGCCTTAAAAACAAGTTGCCTGCGATAGCTATCATACCGTAATTTCTGTTTTCTCTGCACCTCCGCCATTAATTCCTTCGCCTTCGCCATTGCTTCCGTCATCCTGGCAATCCTTACTGCCGCATCCTCGCCCACGGTGAGATCAGGATCCAACCCCGCATCAAGAGGCAGGGTGGCCTTTCTACCATACAACAACTCAAAAGGCGTATGCCTAGTAGACGCCTGTTCAGACACATTGTAGGAAAACGTGCAGGGCTGTACAAACTCGTCCCAATTATCCGTTTTGTCATTCACATACAGGGACAACATCATGGCGATTGTTCCGTTGTATTTTTCACAAAGCCCCAAAGCCCTAGGATTATAACTCGTCGCAAATTCAGGCCGTACCCCGAGTTTCCTCAAAACCTCTGTCACCAAACGGCTTCTGAACTGAACACCCCTATCAGTAAAGATAACCTTCGGGGCCCCGATTTTACAGATAACGTCCTCCACAAGAAAATCTGCGATTGTCACCGCTGTGGCCGCTCCCAGGGCTTTTGCAAAAGCCCATCTCGTGGAATACTCCGTTGCTGTGACTATATATCGATGATTACGTGGCGTTACTGATAAGGGCCCCAAGATATCGAGTGCGATAAGCTCAGAAAAAGGAAACCCATAGGCACCGACTGAAGCAACCCTGCCGGCCTCATTTTCGGATCTTTACGAGACTGACATTTCTCACAGCTCTGCACATAGGCCGTTATTTCTTTTATCATCGCCGGCCAATAGTACTTCGCTTTTATCTTACTTATGGTCTTACTCCCTTCCAAGATGTCCCCCCCCTCCTGGGTCATCATGCATGCTCATTAACATTTTGCGCTTAGACTAAACAGGGATCACTAACAGCTTTACCGGACCATTCGGACAAAAGTTTTTCTTATTACAAAACCCCATCCTCTAGTACATAGCTTCGCGTTTGTCTTGCTATCTGAGCTGTCGCCGAGCTAGGATCTTCATAGCTGCGATTAACCCCGAAAGATTAACATCAGCCTCTTGTAACTTCCTAATGTCCTGAGCCTCCAGAGCCGTCGTCATTATCTCCAGATCCTGCGCCAGATCCCGCTGTTCCTCGTCATCCTCAGGGATCATCCTTGACAAACAATCGGCGTCCGTGTGATTTGCCCCACTTTTGAAGATAACCTCAAAATCAAAGTCCAGCAGGAAAATATTCCACCTAGCCAACCTTCCAGTATTGCTAGATGTTCGCCGAAGATAACAAAGGGCATGGTGATCGCTAATGACCTCAAACTTCCGCCCATATAAAAAATGCCTAAAAAATTTTATCCCAAATACCACCGCCAGACACTCTAATTCAGTAATTGCATACTGCGATTCTGCTCTCGACAACTTCCTTGAGGCATAGCCAATTGGATGCCATGAACCATCAAACTTCTGATATAGTATTGCACCCAATCCCACCCTCGACGCATCTGTACGCAGCTGTGTTGGGGCCTCATGTAAATAATGACGCAACACAGGCGCTGATAGCAGTTTATTTTTTAAAGTCTGGAACGCGACTCTTGCGCCTCACCCCCCACAAATTTCACCCCTTTTTTCGTGAGATCAGTTTAAAAATGCGGCAATTGATGAGAAGCCCTGGACATACTTTCTTGTAGAAAGATGATAACCCCACAAACGATCTAACTTGTCGGATTCTGGTCGGCCCCAGGGAACTTTTTAATAGCTTCCACGGGTAGCAGGATTTGGTGACACCCCCGTCTCATCAACAACATGTCCCAAAATATTGACCCGGGTTGTAACCAAAGTGACATTTTAAAAGGGGTTCAGTGTCATCTTACACTGTCTGAACCGTTCAAGAACCAAACAAGTAGACTAATCAGATGCATTGCGTAATTAATCGCGGCCACAAGGACGTCATCCAGATATACATGACAATGCTTGTATCTCAGACCAGCAAGGACCTTATCGATCGTTTTCTGAAACCAGGACGGAGCTACTTTAATACCAAAGGGCAATCGATTGAAGCTATACTTTCCTAACCAGCAGGTAAAAGAGCAGATCTCCTGCGCCCTTGGAGACAGTGCCAATTGAAAAAACCCACTAAACAAGTCTAATGTGGAGAACACCGTACAGTTGGCAAGACTGCATAATAAATCCTCCGCATTCGCCGCCGGATAGGTAACATCCTTAATCAATAAGTTAGTTTTTCTGAAATCAAACCACAAGCCTCAAGCTGCCATTAGCTTTTTTCACAAGCAAAATCGGCGAGTTCCAGTCCGAGTTCGACTCCCTGATGATCCCGGGTTTCAACATGTCAGAAACATGCGTCGGATAGAAATGTCGCTCAAGATGACTACAACGGTATGGCTGGACTGAAAAGGCTTAGCATTATCTATAGTTCAATATCACACTCCCCCACATTGCAACTCCCTATCAATTCCTTCGTCCAAGCGAACACATCGTGAAATTCCACTAATAAATCAATCAATTCCTGGCGTTCGCCTGCCGGCATATCAACATTCACATCCAATGAGGCAATGTCCCCTGCCTTATCCCTGGCTGCCAAAATTGCCGTCGCATCCTCACATTCCACAGCGTGCACACCACTCTCAGTAGCTGCTTGTGGATTCAAAATGGCCGCTTCACCCATGACGTCAGGACACGATGACAATTCGTCAGACACCAACAACGGGTCTTTTAACATCGCCTAATACCATGTCAACATAAAACAAACAGGCACCGTTGAACATTTCGCACAGGTAGCATTCCTCGCAGCACGCCGCTAATATCATAGTGAAAATTAAATCCCACGCTGACGAGCCAAGCTTGTCTCGGTTCAAAAAAAGCCGACTTCGGGTAAAATACCGCCCTCAACGCGAAACGAAACTAGATCCGTGTAACCAGGCGCAATAACAACCTCCTTAACAACTATCAAACGCCAGCTATTGTCCTGTCGTAGATCGATGTTGTACAAAAAGTTACTAGGTCCCTGTGAACTCGCGACAATAAAGTCCGCCTCACCATGGTCATCGTCACTGACAATATCAAATTGTTCATTTTGATCAATAACTACACTGCCTTGCTCGTTGGATGTCGATCCGCCGCTGGATTGTCCGCTGGAAGACAATCCGCCGCTGGATTGTTCACTGGGGGTCGATCCGCCGCTGGATTGTCCACTGGGGGTCGATCCGCCGCTGGATTGAACGCTTGATGACGATCCGCCGCTGGATTGTTCACTGGGGGTCCCTCCACTCAATAGAACAACCCTTCCGCTAACTATGTCATAAGTTCCTATATCCGCGTGAACAGCGTGAACAGAGACTCTAGCACCCACAGCATGTTCACCTACGCCTGCGTGAATAAGTTCCTGCTCATTAATTCCACTGTGAACAATCTCTCGAACCACTTGCGCCTGAACCGTCTCCTGCTCGCCCCCATTACAAGTATCAATAACGCTACTAAGATAGCCCCCCCCTCGTTCACTCTTTTTGTGAACAAAGCGAACAACATCTCTACAATTATTCACCCTAGGATCATCCGCGTGAACACTTACCACATCTTGATCGCTAACATCCACTATGACTACACCAAAATCATCATCGTCATCAATATTATATCTATTACTAACAATATATACATCATTTTGCTCAGAAATCGCCAGCTCATGAACAAAATGTACATTCCTACTTTCACTGAGACACAAGCTGTGCTCAACAGCCTTTACTCTGTCATCACACCTTACTCCATCTCGAACAAGGGGACTTACTTTTATACCGTCGAACCCGGTACCCTTACTAACACCATGCTGCACCACATTACTTTGTACATTATTACACATCTCATTTCCGAATGAAATGCTAATCTCTCGACCATTAGCTGTCATGCTTAGCAAATTATTCCTATAATCTACAACAACACCACTTTGAATACAAAAGTTTGTACCCAACAGACAGGCTACAGACAAATTATCTACAACAATTAAATCAACGACAAACACATTGTCATTAATTAACAGCTCTACAGGGACGTGCCTGACCCACTATTGTTAACATCGAATTATTCGCCGTTTTTATAGCAAGCCATGAACGGGAAACAAGCCACATGTCGGACTAAATCTGCCGGATACAAGACAACCCTGCGCCCGTGTCAACCAGGGCCTGGAAGTCTACCCCATTAAAGCTAACGGTATTTTCAGAGAACCCTGGGTAGGAATAACAACCACATTGATTATTTGTTGCAAAATACGTGCAATGCCTTTCTATCTTTCACAAAATCAGGGGAAAACCCCCTCCTTATCACTCAACAAAACAGGGGAAACCCCCCTCCACGGCACCCACAGTAATATCATTATCACCCCTTTCAACCCCTTTCCCGTTGATTACCCACCCCTGGCCCTTCAAAAACACCGTTTAGCATCAAAAGTAAGAAAAAAACTAGGAAACAATCGTAGAAAAACCTACGCCTATGTGCCAACGCACGCTACGTACTCGGCACCCCCTCTGCTTGTGACCGTGCTTTCTTACAGTAAAAAAAAACAAACCCTTTTAAGTTAGTTACACAACTACGTTCCTAAACATTTTAGAATTACTGTGATTATCCGAGACTGACCCACCTGTTTTCCGAATTCGTCTCTACTTCCGACAACACAGTTAGTTTTCCGCATTCACTCCCGATGTAGATTGCTGAGCTGTGATATTACAGCGCTGACGTGCCGGTTATACCTTCTCTGTCCTGTAAAGCTTTTAACCGTAAACAATCTCTGACAAAATGTCCTTCTTGCTTACAGAAAAACACACAACCTGTCCGTTAAATGCGCGCCTTCCAGACTGCTGAGAATACCGCTGATTATTACCTCTATTCCCATTAGATCGAGATTGATTATTCCCCGACACCTGCTGCGATTGAGTAACGCTTTGTTGAAATTGACCCCCCTTTGTTGAACAGCTCCTGGCTCCGAAAACCCCTCCCCGAAGAGCTTGCAACTCCATTGACATTGATTATACACTCTGATAACCCCTTTTCTATTGATGACACATCTCCACCTTGTTGTACATGATTAGGAGCGCTACCTGCACGGGAGCAATCAGCGACTCACTAGCCCTCTCGACATACTTCTCGGCTCTTTTCGGCAGCCTCCTCTTTCTGTTTTCTCAACAAACTCTCCTCAAACGCCCTTTCCACATCTAACATCTCATCCACTGTTCGAACTCCTTGTTAACCAAATGTATGTGTAAATCCGGCACGACTCCCCGAACAAAAAAATCTAACCCTTACATCATTGGCCATCCGCTTATCTACCTTGTCACATTAATCTAATCTTATCGTAAACGTACTCCATACAGACTCTCCCCTTTCGTTGCCTTCTATTACTCATTTCCGAAATCCAATGTTCCACTGCTCCTTCCATTTAGCCTCAAAACGATTTAGAAAATTAATTTTCCAAAAAGCCCAGGTATTTTCTACTCCAGCCCCCACGGCTGCTCTATTCTCAAGAGCATCAAACCAATTTAGAGCCACCCCCTTCATATAATTACTAAACATAGCTAATTTCTTAGCGTCACTCCAACCATGGGTACTGCCGCACGTTTCGTACGACCGCAACCACTCAGTTCCACTCTCACGTACACCGTCCAAAATCCTAGGGAACCACCCCCACAGGACATGACTTCTTCGCTGTCTCTACCTCGGAGCGATGACTTGTTCTGGGACCGCGTTAGGACAGTTTACCCCAGGCAACCCTTCGTTTTATCCCTCTCTACCTGACCTAATGGTCTATGCCCCGTGAGCAAACCTTAAAAGTCTCTCTTTATGAGTGGCCCTCCGTCCGTTATTATGTATTACGTTGGGAATTCGGAGCGCCCCCAAGTCTAGCCCTCCACTCGCGATCCGTAAGAGGCGCCGCCATAAACTAACATCCTCACTAAGCGAATAACTAGAGAAAATTTAAACTCTAAATTTTAATAACAGTCACCAAAACAAACAATTTTCTAAAAAAAAAAAAATTCAATTTCGTTTCAAAAAATAAATTTAGCCCCAATTAAATACGTCATTTATGACTGCAAATTAACAGGCTAACAGAACTTTTCGGGAAACATCACTTTCAAACGGGCTCCCCCCCCCGTACGAAAAACCCTTTCCATTGCTGAAATGAAAAACAACTTCGCTGCCGTACGAAGGCTGTTGACGCCCGACAAAAACAAATCTATCTAATCTTCTCTCTCTCTCTCTCTCTCTAACCGGATGCCAACGGCTCAGACGAGCGACCGTGTTGCCACATCTAACCACATCGCGAGTCTCGTAAAAACATACAATGTATTTTTATGTTACGCGTACCACACGTACATAACATTAAATTAACATTCACCCTCCTGTATAAGAACAAGCAATAGTCCTAAACGATTGCACACCCTTCTATTCTTTCTCCACCCTTCTATCTCTTACACAAAAACCCTCAAAATAAATCACCATCAACCATTGTACACAGTACATAAAAATACTATTTTCACAAATCCGGCCGAAACCTCCACCATGTCGACTATGAGGGACCTAGGCCCTTTGGCTGTGGCGTTACTCCCACCTGGGAGGCTGTACTAGGGACGTAGCGACCTTCCCTACTAGGACAAACTCCACCTAGGTCCTGAACTCATAGGATCGACCGGGAACCTTGGGGTTTGGGGAGGATTCTAGAGGTGCGGGTAAAGAACAGTACATAACTACAGCTTTCATTCAAAAAAGGGGCACTGGTATTAAATAAACACCACATTCCTATTCTGACCGAGGTTAAAACCTGTGCATGCCGTTGCCTGATTGACGTGTTTGGGTTCCACATTTACTCTCTTAGTTACTCTTTAGATGTGAATACATGACTTTACTTTATACCCTCAGGACTGTGGTAGGACGACTCTACGGAACGGACTGCCCCTTTGGTTGACTTGTTTCGTTTAAATGGTGCATTTTTTGGTAATATCATTTAAATGATTGAATTTTTGTTTCATTGAGTTTTTATACATGAATTTAGTGTTAAAAGATAGCTAGGAAGCATTGAAAAACCCCAGGTACGTTATCTCGTGAGTACCCACAGTAATTTTAATACGCATTTTAAGTTTTAAATATTGCATTTTTCACGGAATTTTTATGTTGACATTTCGTATCTAACGAAAACAAAGGATATTGTTATTTTCAATTCTATAACAACAACATGCAGCTAAAACACCGAATTTTTGAACTATTGCTTAAGAAAATGTCATAAGTAACATTGAATTGAGTTCATGAATATGACATTTCCCAAAGGTATACAGCAAAAGAGGAAGCTGAGAAAAATTTATACCTAATTATAAAGTAAAGTGACGTTCATCAGGCGCTTGATACTTATGTTGCTACGGGTCAAGCGAAGCATTTCTAGTTAGGCCAATCAAAAATTGGCCTACAATTGAATTTCGACTTCAAAAATAAAACAAAATTTTCAACCGCAAAGGATGTGGGAATTTAAAATA
>JAMZAV010005927.1:0-39539 GCA_024449915.1 Sweltsa coloradensis | reverse complement strand
TAAATAATAATAAATAAATAAATAAATAAATAATAAATAAATAATAAATAAATAAATAATAAAAAATAATCTAAATAAATAAATAAATAAATAATAAATAATAAATAAATAAATAAATAAATAAATAAATAAATAAATAAATAGGGTTTGTTGTTGCCTTACCTCGGCAATTTCTCCCACGTACATGGGCACCACAGCACACAAAGATCCCAGAGCGAGACCAGCGATGATGCGCGCTGCGTAGATCATGGCTACTGACTCGGCAAACATGATCAGTAGCCAGCTCAGAACGAAAGGGACAGACAGACCCCACAACGTCCATTTACGACCTGGGAACAACGAAAACACAATTTGGATTACATTCGGACAAAATAGACAATGCTCCCCACCGACATGTTGGCCCAAGCATTAAGCGCGCGACTCTGATTCGGGGTCCCGGATTCAATTCCGTGAAACCGGCAATACTGACAGGTTTTTTTCCGAGGTTTTCCTCAGTCGTTATTAATGCGAATGCAAGGGATTGAGTCCTGCCAGCCCACGTACATCCATTCACAATAATTGTCCTTACTCCAACTTTAAGCTACCAGTGAATTGCACCCTGACAGGTTTCACCGACAGTGTTGGCTCGGGCGCTAAGCGCTCGACTCTGATTCGGAAGGTCCCGGATTCGAATCCCGTCGAGACCGGCAATCCTGACTGAAATGAAATTTGAAATTTTACGAGGTTTTCCTCAGTCGTTAAGGCGAATGCAAGGGCTTGAGTCCTCTTAAACAGCCCTCGGACATCCCTTCACAATTTCCTATCCGCACATACCTAGTTCACCTGAAGAGGGTGCTAAATTGCACCCTATAACAGGTGTTCCCACGATAAAAATTTAAAATTTTGACAGGTTTCCCCTACTTTTATAACTAATAATAATAGTTTTAATGTCTGATACAACCAAATATGTGTAATGTTTTTGACAAAGACAACGCTGAAACCATTTCTTTCTTGGTGGTAGTGAGGACAATCTGCACAAGATAATGTGCCCACCACATATTTGGATGAGCGAAGCGAAGAGTCCAGTTCACTACACTGGAGAAAAAAATCCGGAATGTTTTTTTTTTCTTTCTGTATTTTTTGTCTGTCAGTTAACACGATTCCGGCTAAACCGATACTCCGATTGCGATGAAATTTTATGGAGGCGTTCGAAATCTTTGAACTAAGAACTGCCACGTTTTTGAGCGCCATCGAAAAATTATTTCTCAAGAAAATCGCAATTTTACGATTTTTTAATTTTCTTTGGCTTATAACACCTACATGCTTTATCCGATTATAATGATTTTTTCACAGAACCTTAATTTTATGAATTCATATATTCGTGTTAAATTTGAGCGCAATCGAATGAATTATTTCTTATGAAAATTTCAATATTACGATTTTTCCTTTGTTAAATTACGATTAATTAAAAAAATTAAGTAAATTTTTAATTTAATTTATTTAATTTTAAAAATCTTCAACAAAGTAATTATTTTTTCACCGAAACACAGAAAATCCGCATAACACATGGCAGCTCAATGCACCAATTACGCTCATCCAACAACGCGACGGGACTTAAGCGTTTTCCTAGTTACCAAATACGAAGGTAAAATAATATTGTGATTATCTCTCACCTATCCTGTCTGCCAAGAAGCCTCCAGAGAAAGGCCCAAACACAGCACCCAGGAGAAGAAGCGATCCTATCCAGGATCCTTCGTCCTCAGTTATCGGAAGGAACGAGTCTGGTTTCGTTCAGCCTGGGCAGAATCGGTGAGGTCCAACCCATTACACAACCCAGCTATCATAGTCGATAAGTTGGCTGCAAGAAACAAATACGATGTTATTGATATACCTGTGATTATTATTGATCAATTTAATAAGTTGTTCATCACAACTAGCATAGCCCTTGACCACAAATTTATGTGTGTGATTTACATTAAAATTAAAGTATAACATACGTACGTACATGTTAACAATATTGATTTACGTTTACATTTACGTACAAAATAGGAAAATGTTATGAAATATTACAATTGAAGAAAACGATGTCAGCCTTCAATACAAATTAACACGATATATCATAACATCACAAACATTCAAATTTATTAATGTTGTGAAGATAAAACGCAAAATATAATGGATACAGAATGATGAAAATGCAGGAAGTTTACACAACACGCTTCAGGAAAATGTGCTATATATATATATATCAAGATAGTGAAGATAAAAAGGCTACTGTAATCTTCTACTTATTTGTGGCCCGAAGTAGGTTCTTGAATTTGAGTGCATTAACGTTGTCTACAGTTCTTGCAAACATCTGGTTTTGCAAAAGGAGGATCGTTAGCTTACACGGACATCCCCTCTCCAAGTCTTCACGGTATCATTAACAAAGATACTTTTTCTTAAGGTTGCGAGTTCGTTCGAAAATAAACATTGACAGTTATTATAGAGTAACTTTAATTATTTCAGTCTTTTGAAAGACCAATTGTTTTGGTTGGGTCATTTTTTGGTTACAACAATTATGAACGATTTATGTGCTAAGTTTTGGATAATGGCTGAATATTTGTATTATAAATATTAAATCATTATCTCCTTTGACTAACTTTATGCAATGAGGTATTTTGAAATATATAGCTTTTGTATCTAAAGATCTACGATTTTTTCTCTTTGCGGTACAAATACCATAAACTTACCGGGAAAAAAATGTAAAATGCACGGTATTTAAGATACTTACTTCAAAGTACCTCATTGCATAGTCAAAGCTGAGTGTAAGTCATAATAAAATAACATACATCCATGATCGTACTTCTTCTTGAAAAACTTAACGCCGAAAATCGTTTATAAAAGTATCAATAGCGAAAGTATACACAAAAAAAAATAAAAAATAATGTATTTTCAAAGACTGTGATTAATGATCTACTCAATAACTACTGTTTTGTGGTTATTTTAGATTTGTTAGTGAACTCACAGCCTTGAGTGTAATTGAATGTATTTAACGAAGAGCACGGGAAAAGATTTTATCTGTCTACATAATTTTTATTTTTTGATAAGACAATATGACAATATCTGTATAAGTTGGAGCTGTTTCCTCCGTACCTAGGACACCTGCCAGGAACTGTGGTAGTTTACTTCCCGTCTCTTCCATGGCTGCGATGTACGATCAACTTCTTGCTGCACTTGCCTTCTCCGGCGGATTCGAACGAATACGAATACTGGTCCAGTTAATATTCATGAAAACAAAATTAGTTGAACCGTTAAATAATCTACAGAACTTAATCTAGGACTATTTATTTATTAATTAATTTATAATATTTTAGGTTCATCCAATACAGTTATACTAACTGTTTAATAAGGAGGACAATTTTTCTAAATACAATTAAGTTCATAAAATCACAAACAATAATTAAATGAAATTGTTCAAAGATTGAAATAATAACACAATAACACCAATGTGTTATAAGCCAAAAAAATTTAATGACATATATTATTCAATTATATAAGTATGAAGGGAAATGAATTGAAAATGATGAAATATAAAATGTGAAAAAAATAAAAAAAATAAACAAAAGATAAAAATAAATAAAAAAAGTGAATTTTTACTAGTCATGTATCGTATTGTATCGTTGGTCTTGTGTGTGGCTCGTTGGTCTTGTGGTTAGCGTATCTGCTTCCAATGCAGAAGGTCCAGGGTTCGATTCCCGCTGAAGTCAGAAGTTTCTTAACTTCTGATTTGGACTTAAGTCCTTGTCTTAGGAGTTTTGTAAACGGTGACTTTGGAGCCGTGCCTAGCAACGAAGCACATAATAAATTTCAGAGTTGTTCTGAATCGCCTTGTTGATTCTGGCGTTGATTCGCGGGTGTTCGCACTGTCCATACCACTGATTGCTATATTTCCTATTAAAAAATATCGATCTTTGGGTTGGTTATCGCTCACTCGTCGATTGCGTCGGGGCCTGCAGGGTTGGCTTAGTCGCTTTGATTTAAAGTCCCCCACTGAAAATCAGTTATATAACTGAGTGGGTAGACTCTAAATAAAATTTATTTATTTATTTATTTTATTTAAACTTAATTATTGCAATGTGATCATGCCCATACTTTGAAGTTACTCAAATCTTTTATCGAAGCTGAATTTGAAGAAGTATTGTTGCCTTCCTGATGTGTGTAATGTAGTATAGTCCTAGATTTTGAAACATGTTTGACCGGTATTCCTGTGAAATATGCCGATTAAGACAAAAATTGATTGTTTATTGATCGAGGACTGGCACATCAGTATTTGATGAACCGTTCACGGTATTAATTCGTTTATCACTACTGCAATTGGTTGTGCAGTGTTTTTATTTTGAACAACCTACATCTTCGTATCTCCGTGATCAGCTGATTATATGGTACTCATAATTTGAATGATAAGCATAATCGTGATAAACTAGGAAATAATCTGGTTTGTAAACGTTGTTAGTCGTACTATAAATATTTAAATAAATTGATCATCAGTCAAAACTCCCCGTCCCCCTCAAACGCACACCACTAAATAGAAAAGAAAGAATTTATGGATTAACTGAAGCATAGATTTACCCAATTCTTGAGATTTCGCCTACAAATTTAAAACCAGAATTCAATTTTAAATGAGATAACAGACTGAAAATAACAACACATAACTAATAATAACACAAGACACAAAACAAGCAGAATAAAAAACAAAATATGTTGCACATACCTTGCAGCGTTCAAAAAATGTCAACTCTTGTTGGAACGATACATTTTCTAAAACCTCTCACAGTTTTCCAACAATACCAACTACCAATGAAGCCATGATAAAACTCCACGACGACTACCAGATATACGTGTGAATGTGGATCCGATTACCACTCAGTTGGTTGCAACTTGTGCGCCAGGTATACGCTGATAAAGGTTATACAGTGTTGTCGTCTTCTTTATCTTGATATGCACGACTCGATTATTAGACTCAATCAGCCGCATAATAAAAAATACTATAAACGTATTAGATAACGTCAATTTGACGTGCGAAATTTTGCTATCTATTTTTATCCTCTATTATCTGACCATACGATACGCCTTATACGTTTATTAAAAATAATAATCGAAAAAACGTATTTAGAGCCGCATCGAGCGAATAATGGCCATGATTAGAGACTGGCATGTTTAAGTAGAAACACAGATCAAGCAAGCTGTACACGATTTCAGCCGCAAGCGACGCTATAATCGGCAAGGAAAAACCTTCTAGACTAATGTAACATTATTATGTGCCTCGTTGAAAGGTGGGCTCCAAAACTTATCGTTTACACAATTTCTTAAAAACATTAATGGACTCAAGTCCACTTCAGAAGTTTTAAAACTTAGGTCTAAGCGGAAATATATAGCTGGACCCTTGAAGCCGAGACGCTAACCACAGACCAACGAGACACACGAAATAATAATATGTGATATCTACTAGGAAAACGCTAAAGTCCCGCCGCGTTGATGGATGAGCTTTTTAAAGTTTTTAGTTGCGTGGGATATCTTTACTTTGCAAGTGCTTGTTTTGCTACCTACGCATTGTAAGTGATTGTTGTCAAATTTATTTTGTTTCCTGTCAATTGGTATTATTTACCGTAAAAATTTATATTAAAAGCTTTATTTCTATTATTCTGGCTAACTTTTTCAACTTTTTCTTTTAAAAGGTACTACATTACCATAACCTTAATGTCCATGTATAATATGAACGTTGAAGGCCCACCCTTTTGGTCAGAATTGCCCAAATGGCACGAAAATATCGCACTAAAAGTCAAAAAACTTATATTAAAAGCTTTATTTCTATAGATTCTGACTAACTTTTCCAACTTTTGCTTCAGAAAGCAATACATCACCATTACCTTAATGTCCATGTGAAATATGAACGTTGTAGCCTCACCGTTTGGTCAGAATTGGCCCAAATGGCACGAAAATATCGCACAAAAAGTCAAAAAACTTATATTAAAACCTTTATTTCTATAGATTCTGGCTAACTTTTTCAACTTTTTCTTTCAGAAAACAATATATTACCATTACCTTAATGTCCATGTGAAATATGAACGTTGTGGCCCTACCCGTTTGGTCAAAATCGGCCCAAATGTCTCGAAAATATCGCACTAAAAATCGAAAAAAATCGTAAAGTGCGATATTCATGAGAAATATTTCTTCGATTGTACCCAAAACGTGCACGTCTAGTTCGAGATTTCGAAGGTCCCCTTCATTTTCATCAAGATCGCATATGCCGTTTGCCCGGAATCGTGCGAACAAACAGACAAAAAAAAAGAAAAAAAAGAAAAACAAACAAAAAACAACCGAGCTAAATTTTTTGGTGGTCAGTGAAATTGAAGTCTTCGCTTCGCTCATCCAATAAGACAAAATGGATTTCTGTAATAGCGTTTTAAATTAATTTTTTCACAGGCTGTAAATACGAATTAATTACGAGATTATTAGGCTAACCAGCGGTCGAAAGGATATCACAGAAATTCGCTTAACCTTATATTAGGTCATACATAAAGGTGTGAAACCAGTTACTATTGTAATCTATGGTGTGAATAATCAATATCAAATAATGGTTTGGTGTAGTATTTTTTTTTTCACTTTGGTAACAGTGCTAAATAATTTTCATAAAAAGTCTCATTGTAAGGTTTTGACCTACCCAAAATTGTTTTGAAAAATATTATTCGTTGTAAATAAAAGTCTCTTTATAAATAATTCTAAATTGTCTCTAGGATTGTTTAGTAATCACACCGAGGTGACTGGATTGAAAGCCGTCATGATAGTTATTTCACTGGTGTAAAATGGGGGTGCAACGTACAATAAAGTTGGATAAGGAGTGGAAAGATCCCACCAAATTCTTGGCCCCGATTCTATCAAATTCGGCTATAAGCATGCCGACGCTTCGACCATATTTTCTCATTCTTAGGTCTTCAATATCATAGTTAAATATACTATTATGTTCAACAATGTAATTAAATTCGAGCGAACTTATACTAAAAAAATACAATCAAAAGAGTAAAATGATAACGGGTTCGTACACAGTATAATTTGTTTGCTTCAAACCTATACTTGTCCACACAATTTAAACAGTAATAGACTTACACACTAAATGTATGTGGTGTAATGGAACGGCTTCACCGTGTCTCCATTAGACCTTCCTTAACCACAAAATATTTTTCGGATAGCTCATTTGCATGTCAAAAATGCAAATATAGCTATAATTTATTCAATAACTGATTTGCCTACCAAAATGCAAATCAGCCACAATTAGTATAACAAGTAATAATGTAATTAGGAGGTAATCAAAGTATCGCAATCAAGTAAAGATGGTAAATGGGAACATGAAATCACACAGAAACGGGAGAATCGAGGAACGAAGAGATCAAAATATTAAACTGGGACTGCAGTGGAGGCTAAATAAAATTGTCTGAGCCTGGGGAAGGAGGCTAGTTCGAGGCTAAAATGTCGCAAAAACATCCCTCGGGCTATCAAATTGAATAGCGATGACTGGCAGGGCGACACCAGACGATGTACCAATGTGCGGTGATGCACACTGAGCCGCCGTAAAGTCGGAATTAGTCCGCTCGACTGCTTTAGCGAACACGATTATAATTGGCTTCGAGGAACAGTCCAAGGGTACGGATGCAGCCAAGGCTCACATACATCCCGATCGTCGTGAGCATGAAGGCCACAAAAGAAACCACAGGGGTATATGGCGGAGAGCGAAGCCAGCTAGGGCGAGTTTTAGCGCGAGCCGGGTAGAGGCGAAAGACAGTTTTTCGGGGAATTCCCATGATTCCACGGGGTTAGCTCAGCTGACCGACGAAGAGCTAGGTGCTCAGGAGGAACACGGACGGCAGTTGGTTTTGGGGTAGTGACGCGGAGGAGGCTCGTGACGTGGTCCGGCCTCGGTGTGAAGTGAAGTTACTCGGCGGAGGGCAACGTGCCTGCCCAACTTCACGATGAAGTTACGACGGTAGTACTTAGGACGGCCTAAGTCTCGGGGGTCGAGGAGTTTGAAAGTGATTTAACAGTGAGCGGAGTTGAGAAGTAGAGTGTGAAGTAAATTGGAATAGTATTTGAAATTGAAAGTGGATTGATAGCGAGCGAAGTGAAGTAGTAGAACGTGCAGCAGTTGGAGTATTATTTGAAATTGAAAGTGGATTGATAGCGAGCGAAGTGAAGTAGTAGAACGTGCAGCAGTTGGAGTATTATTTGAAATTGAAAGTGGATTAATAGTGAGCGAAGTCGAGTAGTAAAGCGAACTGTGGATTGGAGTATTATTTGAAATTTGGAGTGAGTTAATAGTGAGCGAAGTCGAGTAGTAAAGCGAACTGTGGATTGGAATATTATTTGAAATTGAGACTGAGCTAATAGGGAGCAAAGCAAGGTGAACTGTGAATTGGAGTATTATTTGAAATAATAAGCGAGCCTGATAAAACGACTGGTGCAAGCAGTGACGACGCGGGAATCGAACGTATCGATCGACGCCAGTGAAGTGATCGTCTCACGAGATGAAACTGACGGCACCGTTCGAATGAATCAGAAGATCGCAAGCGTGGATTACTTCGTACCCAGTGTGTGTGTATTTATTTAAATCGATAACCCTGATTTAAATACTGTCCCCATCGAACAATCATCTTCGAACGTCACAACAAAAAGGAGACAGATGAGTACAAACACCACAGTATTTATAATAGCAATTTAGTAGATTCAAGGTCCATCAGGCCACTGTAAACTTGGGCTCAGCCACAGCATATGTAATAGAAGGATCCGACTAGGTAGGGGTTATATAATTTGTATCACCATTTATCAACCGTAACAATATATCAGGAATTGTAACCACTACACGTTTTACAACCTCTGTAGATTGTGCATGACCTATTATCCTGTCACTAGACCAATAGTTGTTTTGGGAGGGTCTGTACCAGCTGCAGTTGAACGAGACACGGCATCAGACATCCAGTCGGCGCCTCCGAAGTCAGACAAATCGTCTGCAATTCATCATTTGTTATAATAGAAATTGTATTGCAGAATTAGGGATCCAGCTACCGGACCAACTTGTACTAATTGGTTCCTCCAATTAGTGAATTAGAATTAGCATTATTGTTAGTCAATATGGCGCCCAACAATTAAGGGGAAATAAGGTGGAAAAGGAGGATTGTCTTGAAGGAGACAATCTAAGTCCAACTAGGGGTTTTATAAAAGAAACTCCCGAATGCGACAGTGGGATTATCAGCATGATAGTGTTTGAGAACGAATGTACAGGAACACAATGACCTGGTTTGAGGGATGACACATTTTATTGAAATCTACAGTCATGTTTTCCGAATTAGCCGGGAATTTGGGATCCAAATACAACTTACTCTACAGCACTCATAACATCACTCATAGGAAGTTTCGATGGCAATAAACGTCCATATCCCCGAAAGAGTACATTATTATACATGTCCGTTGAGCCAAGAGTTGCTGCATGCCCACTATAGCAACACCTGAGGCTTCGATCCAGAAGCTGCCATGCCTCGTGTCTACTTCTTGTTGAGAGTGTCCTGAATCTCCTGCAAGGATTTGCCCTTGGTTTCCGAAGTAGAAAGACCACAAACACTACCATCCAGGATGCAACATCCGGCGAACATCCAGAAGGCGGTGTGTGCCCCAAGTTTGGAAACAATCAGCGGGAAGAACTTTGTGACTAGGAAGCCAACGAACCAGTTGCACGAGGCGGTGATGGAGGAGGCGAGGCCCTTCACGTTGGTCGGGAAGATCTCGCCCATCACTGCATACGGGACCGGACCGACACCTGGACAGAAGAATACGAGTTATGTGCTCAGTTGCAAGATTCGCATTGAATCATTACATCGTGTATAGTACTTACCAATAGAAAAGCAGGGAAAGTTGACAATAAGACAAAAAATTGGAAGCCACTCAAATGAAGAAATGTCGACATCCGTTTGTAACTTCAAGTAGAAGTAGGATCCCATTAATATCTGAAAAAATAATTATTTTTAAATTTAACTCCCTTGCCCAAATTGGACGTAATTGTCACTTCACACTCTGAGGTCACACCCACATTTGAACAACTTATGATTTGGTGTAAAAAAAAATCACAATTTATCACCCTTCATTTCAAAACGATTTGGGACCATACTAGTATTTCGCCACTTACAAAATTTGTTATGTATTCATGGAAGCTCCGGATGGGATGTACCATACTCAATCTCATATGTGTAACATGTATACCTCAACTATTGCCATTCCAGTTGCAGAAATAAAGATGAGCTTCCTCCTTCCAACTCTATCGACTAACAGCAGGGGGATGATACCGGATACCATGAAGACGGCACCGACAATGATTGTGGATATGTCGTCACTCAGAGATCCACCAGCTTCCTGAGAATAATATTTAGTTATGTTTTTAGACTTCGCAACAAATAAAGCTAGATTGAACCGTCGCCAAATTAAGTAAGATCATCAGCCGTTAACATAGACAAAATAGTGAGTTGATAAGACTGTCAAACAGAAGACTGTATGACTTTTACATTTACTTCAAGCATGGCACCATCATGATGTTCAATTATTGTGTTACTTTTTAAAGAGTAGCCAAAGTTTGCAGGTGGACTAAATTTTGACAATACTCTTTAGGCATTAATCGTCTAAGCACAATCAATAAGCAATAGAAAACTTTCTTTATAAAACAATTTAATGAAACAATTCTCGGCAAAAAAATTAAATTAAAGGTTAATTATTGTAAATAAGTATATTAGCGAATGCTACCTTAAAAATATCAGCGGCATAAAATACAACCGCGTTGATTCCGCTGCACTGGAGAAATGCAATCAACCCGCAGGCTAAGTACAGACCCTTGATATTTCCACGGGTGGTAAATAAATCTTTGAAGGAACCTGATGATTTGTTTGACTCTTCTACAGATTTCTGCAAATAGAAGAAGGATGTGTATTAGAAAAGGGGGAATTTTATAAACAGTTAGGTACTTTAGTATAAAATAACAGAATCTAAATGGACGTGAAACATAATATTAATATAGTACTTCCATAATAAGTTTTTTTTACTATGTGTCGTAGTAATTTAAACTTGTTTTCTTGTGCGGACAGGAATCTTTAATTCGTATTGTGTGATTTTATTTAACTTCTTTCTCCTAAATATTTTAGCTTGTATACGCCACAAGATTTGATTGTTTGATTTTGGTAATTTGATTTTGATTGTTGTGAAGAGCCCTGTTTAGTCACGGATGCGCTTTTAAGCGCCGTTAACACCCGTTGTAGCCCTGTTTAGTTAAAACTACATACATTACATTCGTAATGCATAGAGTTAATAAAAGAACTACTACACAATTTTTAAATAGTATACTATATTCGATTATTAAAAATATATATATATTCGATACCTTAAACTTACGAAAACGTAACGTTTAAAAATAATACATCACTAGAGCGCACTAGTAGTTGATTAAAAGACTGACAGTATAACAATGAACACTGTGTGCGTTTGGACAGCAGGAAACGAGAAAACAAGCTGAAAGTAATATCTAGGAAACAAACATGTTTCCTAACACAAGAATTTTTTACGAAATAAGGCATGCAACAATCATAGTTGGAGTGCGATGAATTCCCCACAAGATGAGGTTCTCTCATCCTCTATCAAAATAGCCAAAATCTTCCCACAGGAAATTTATGAAACATTTCATGCCTGCATTTCTTCTAACTCTGCTGCGACAACCATCACTTGTCTTCTTCCTGAGCCACTGCAGAGCCTTGTTTTGCATCCTCCTTCTCCCTCGGGATGAAGGTAGTAAGGAGATTCAGGCATGAAGAAGAAGGACACGGCGAATACGCCAGGGAGAACGATAGAAGCAATGGTGAGCCAGAAGTAAGAGACGAATGCTCCGAAGACGTATACATAGAAGAAACCAACAACCATGGTGACATTGTAGAGAGAGCTGAGGGAGCCTCGAATACTGTCCTGAAAAGAGAATGTTTACTTAGTCTATACCGAACTGGTTTAGGAACAGCTAAGTTTTAAGGGTTGTTTACGGAAATATAAATTTTAACTTCGTCATATTTTAAATGTGTTATAGCTGTGGTCCTATGTCTGTTGATCGCTCACCTCCTTAAATAATCAAAAAATTAACTTAATCCCCCCATTAGAGTGCCTCTTTTTTGTCACATAAATGGCCACTCCCAATTTATGTGTCGAAAAATTACGTTAGAATATTTATAATGAGCTCTTAATAGTTTAAAACAATCAAATATTGCAAAAAGGTGGTCAAAAATATATATTTCCACAAAAATGATCCTATACTTGTTCCGCAGCAAATATGCCGATGCGCGCGGTTTCAGTGGGAAATGACGATCAGTTTTTAAACTGGGACCCTGATTGGCTGAAATCCCCCCCGCATCAGCATGGGCTTACTTGCTTCGGAACAACTCACTACTTCCTTGGAAATAGGATTTTTTAATGGTTTTACCTCGCAATCTCGCCCACATACAGGAACCAAGCACACAGGGTTCCCATAGCCAGCCCAGCGATGATGCCGCTGCGTAGATCATGGCACTGACCGGCAAACAGATCAGTAGCCGCTCAGAATGAAAGGGACAGACAGACCCCACAACGTCCTTTACGACCTGGAACCAAAATGTATACTGATAACATAACTTTTATAATGGGGATTTTTTCAATTGTGTCTACTGTGGTGTATACTAAATCCCATACTGAAAAAAACAAAATAAATTTGAAAACTTTGTAATGTCCTAAAAAAAAACTTTTGCTCGGTTGTTGAAAACAACTGAAAGAAATTGATATTTAGAAGACTTGGGGTAGGTGAAAAAAGATAAATGAAATAATAAAACCCAAAACTCAAGAAAATAAAAAAATTAGTAGACTACATTTTTTCTTTGATTAAAAAATTAAATCTCTTAACCCTGACTGCCACACGCAAATTATTTTTTTAATTCTGCGCGGCATGACGGGTTTTTAATTGAATATCTGGAAGCAAAATTTGGATTACTCCAAGAATTATGGTCAAGGTCACTAAGTGGGATTGGTCTGCTTACATTTTACAATCTTCGAAAAGTTTGTGTGTGTGGGGTACACCTGAACCTAAAGTGAGATCAACTCTTTGGTCATTGTGTTGATCGGAGCTATACTTTGAACGAGGTATTTTGTTGTGAGAGAAATGAAAGTCAAACAAACTTTTATAAATGGGGTTGATATTCTTGGGCATCTTTTAACGTGGCGTTATGTTAAGGATAGCTCTAAAAGTGAAATCTTTTTTCATTTTCTACTCCTTCAAAAACACTTTCGGAAGGATTTGGGATTTCGATGCAAGGAGCATCTATCATTTAAGGACTTTGAAAAAAAGTTTTAACTGATGAAGGTGAGTATGTGCATACGTTCATGCTTCATTTTTCCCTGAGGGATTGTATTGTATTCTTTGTTTATGATCCTATAAAAAATGCTTTTGAAAAGCCTCGTTTTCCCAAATATAATTTGATGTCTGGAAGATTTTTTTTAGTAATACCTCAGCTCTGACAATACGGGCAATGCAACGCTCCCAAACTGTGAATTCCGGGAAAAGTGCACATTACATCCACCAACAAGGAAGTACTGTCAAAGAATGTGCTCACTCTCCCTATCTTATCTCCCAAGTACCCCCCCGGCAAAGGGGCCGACTCCCGCTCCCAGGGGAAAAAAGTAAACCGTCCGGGATCCTTCATCCTTTATGGGAAGGGAACGAGTCTGGTTTCTTCAGTCTGGGCAGAATCGGTGAGTCCAAACCCTTCCCAACCCCTGCAAGTGTCGACAAATTGGCTGGAAGAAAAATAAGAATATTATTATTCCTTCTAGCAAATGTTTTTAAATTTAAAACAAGAGAATCATTCGGGGGTGGACTCGTTTACAAGTTGCCACCATACCCAAACTAAAAAATACAAAACTGCATATTCGTTTCTTCCACCTTATACTCACTAATTTTAAATTTATTTTCTTTAAAAAGCGGAAAAATATTTAAAAATTTAATCTGCTATGATATTAACGGAATAAATACTATAAAATATCTGAAAAAACCCCATCTCACTACGTTTAACAAAAATACATAGAATCTTTTTAAAGCCTTTTTTTCGATTTTGGGGGATGGGAATTTTTTGTAGATTAAATTTTGGGTAGCAGTCTTTCTTCTTATAAACAAAAAACCTTTTTAAAATTGTCGCCTAGAAAAATTAAAATGATATTTTGTTTGTGACGGTGTTTTTTATTTTCTGTCTCCCAATGTTTTAATATTCTACAGAGGACTGGTACGGGGCGCTTTATAGAGTGGAAGAAAATGGGAAGAGATTGAAGAGAGTGTAGAAGGGATGTAATGGGGAAATTTCGTTAGCAGGTTTTGGGAAAAAGGGTTCGCTGTTGTGAAATGGTTTTATTGTGACAGATTTGGACACATGCCTATTTGTGTGATTAGCTACAATCTTATCTAAAAAAACAAAAATAATTTTATTAAACTGTCAAATTTTAAATTACCTAGGATTCCTGCTAGGCTTGGGGTATTTACTTCCCGCTTCGTTTCGACTGCCTAAAGGGAATTTTCTGGGGGCACTTCGATGATTTCTGCTTGACTTGGTGTTTCCCCTACTAAAAAAAATAGAATGAAAAATTGTTTTTATTTCATTTTTTATGTTTCATTTATTTATTGTTTATTTTGTCATTTTTAAAATTTAAATCAGAGGGATGTACTATATTTATATTATAATTGGGTTATGGTCTAAATAGTTGTTTATTTTTGGTAAATTTTGTACAATACAATCATATCTTTTGTTTGTTTTTTTTATGTGATTTTGTTCTAGTTGGGTGTTGAGTCGATCTGTGTTGGTGTGTTTGTTTTCGTGTTTTAAATGGTGTTTATTTTGTCTTTTTTAAGTGCGGCTTCGTATAATATTATAAACTGTAGGCCCAAACGTCCTGTCCAATTTTTTTACAGTAGCAGGCCCAACCAATCTGTAATTACAATTTTCCCTTGTAGGAATTGTAAAAAACTCGTAATTAAAAAATTACAAAGCTGTACTTACCTTACTAGTTCAAATTACCTTCTGTAAAAAGGGTTTATTTTTTGTGTAAATTTTCAGTTAACCCAAACAATAAAACTACAAAGTACCATTAACTCGCAATGATCAACTCTTGGTTTCAGGAATAAAACCGTTGATGAATATTCACTAAACGGAATCAACTAGATCAAGTCGTTATGGATCAGTGCATCACCCAGCGGTTGAGAGGGGGCACGTGCTCACAAGGTTAAACTTGTGTGCGGTTTGTTTTAAAGAACATCTCAATTTAAAAACGCGGTTTAAGACGCACATGACTGTAAATGTGTGTTTGTAACGTCACTTGGGTTTGAAAAAAACTCCCAAACTTCCTTTTCTACAAAACATTTTCAAAAGTTTTTTACAGATGAGCAAAAATTTTAAAAACTACATCACTTGAATTTTACCTATGATTATTGGAAATATTGACTTAAAAATGCAATTAAACTAAACTTTGTTCTGTTTAAATGACGTCTTTTCTACTCATATTTTTTTTGAGACAATACCGCTACCCCAAAACAAAAAATGGCATAATATGCCTCAATGCTAAATCAAGGCCTTATAAAGGATAACTCTACAGTTTGTATGGCGATTTGAATGTGAAACAAATAAAAATTCCCTTTGTTGTAAACCTGCCCAGGGACTTTGAGCTTCCCTCTTTAGGTGGGGTGGATGAAAAAAGGGATTCAAGGGCAAGATTACTCAATACATCCCTTGCTTTTGAAAATTAAGGACGAAAAAACTCGAAAAAATACCATTAAGGATTACCGGTGGCGGGATTCGAACACGGGGCCTTTGAGTTTGACACAGCAAAGGTGAAATGCATTTTGAAAAGTTTTTTTTTGTATTTCTGTACTTTTTTGTTTTGTAAAATAAACCTAAAATATAAGATAATCAAGATTTTAAGATGTTCCCTGCGAATTTTGCGAATTTATGTGCAAAACATCGTGCATAAAAAGAAAAAAAACGAAATCGCACCCCTATTTACAACATTTGTATACTAACTGTAAAGTATATCCCGGTGATGCCTTGAGACGAGGTGTAATGCCAACTAATTTTTTTTGGTTTTTGTTTTTTTTTAAAATATCGACAGACTCTATACTCAAGGGGAATGAATTAAAAGAATGAATTCTCAAACAAAAGGCATCCCAAATATCAATTTCTATTTAAAAAATTGTCAAGTTCCATAAAATGACAAATTTAAACTAAACAATACCTTTAAAGCCTTTGATGGAAAAAATTACAAAAGAATTCAAAAACTCTCGAACAAAATTAAATTAAAAAAAAAGGGCAAGGCCCAAATTTAAATATAGTAAACAATTGCTTTGTATAGACTGAATTCGACCCAAATCTAAATGGTATTTTATTAAGTTTTTTTTAAAAGGGATGGCTATTCGTGTTCGTTAAAAAGGCGAGTCCGTCGTGTATATTTCCCAACGAAGTAAGAAACCCCAAATACGAAAAAACTTTTTTGGGTGTTGTAGAGCCCTGTTGCCGATCAAATTAACCCCCCCAAAAATCACAAATAAGGCACAGCAATCAACCCAAACAATCCTCCCCCCAAAAATTATTAGAAAGGGATCGTTGCTAAATATGATTCCAAATACCATGCTGCTCGCCCAATGACCCCGCGATAACTGATTTTTGAGTGAATGCTTTCTACCTAGAGCTTGAAGCGGGGCCAAATAGCAGAAAATCGCAAGATAGCAAACTTTAAGGCAGGCTTTCAAATGAATTCGTAATTTACACGCCCCGGGGGTTAGGAAATTAAAATCACCGTATTCTAATTTTGGGTAATGATACTTTCTACTTTTGAAATTACGTATACGTTTTTCAAATTTATAAAAACTCGAAATGAAAGTCTTTCACTTCATAATTACGTAATCGAGAAAAATGCACTTTTTTTATTTTCATTAAATTCAAAAAAAAAAAAATGATCTAAAAAATAATAATTCCTTACAATCATGGACGATGCAAGAAAATCAGGTGCGTAGGAAGGTGTCGCCCAAATTTTTTCCCTTTTCCCCCCCCCCCCCCCCCCCCCCAAAACCACTACAAAATTTTTAATCCGACTACGACTGAAAAACTAGGGTTCCTAGGGGGGTGCTGACGGGGGGAAATTGGAAGGATGCAAAAGCAAAAAAAAAAACAGCTAATCGCTCATCCATTTCCGCATTCCATCCCCCCCCCCCCAAAACACCCCCATTCGAAAAGATTTCAACGCGCCTATGAAGTTAATAATGCAATAATGAAAGACACATTTTTATTGCTGCCAGAAATGGGTTTTTATCATCTAAATAAATGCTACAAACCCTTTTTTAGCAGACCCAATTTAAATGAAATTAATTATTATTTCTACTCCATAGTAAGAGACTATATCTGGCTGGATTCAGCATTATGTTCAACTTTACTCTCCCTTTACTTTATTACTATCATATTTTTACTGCATTTCATGAAACAAAATGCCATGTACGCATGCAGAGAAAATTAAATTTTAAAATTTGTTCTGCAATTGCAGCAGAGTATTTCTCTCCATTCATAAACTAGGGAATTTGCATAATTTATTGTATGGTTCTACGGGGGTTAAAGGGCCCCTTCCTTTACAAAAAATTCTTATTTTCTTGATTTTTTAGAATATTTTCTTAAAAAAATAAGGGGGAAAATTTCCTCATTTTTGGCGGGAAAAAAGGGTCATACTCACCACCTTCCCGAACAAAACAAACCCTACGAACCGACAACGACAAAGACATTTTCTGTAAATTTTTTTTATTGTTGACAGAAAATTAGGGTTGGCCATTCGACGATCGGGCGACATGCCAGCAACACGGTATCCCCCGCCGTAATCAAAATGTCCTATGCAGTTTATTACTGAAAACAAAATTTTATTTTTATCTGTTGCGGGTTTTTAGATAAACCCACCCCTACCTATTTCCAAAGGGAAGAACAATTGAATCACAAAAATTTTTCTGAAACGCAGATATGTACAAACAAGCAGCCCAAAAAATTACAAATTTGTAGAATTAAGTTACTTGTTAATAAAAACAAACTTGCTTTTTCATTTGAAGAGAAAAAAAAGTAAAAATAATTGATTCCGCATTGGGACAAAATTTACAGGTGACCAACGTCACAATATATAAAACCTTAACAAAATCCCAAACCAATTCCAATAATGATTCTAATGCAAATTCAAAAATAGGAGAGGTTAAAGTTATTAGTATACCCAATCGAAAGATTCTACAAAGCTTTGATTTATATAGGCACAACTTAAGGATATTTAATTTTAAATTTTTGAATTGTAAAAGTATAATAATTTATAATAATCGTTAATTTTATTTTAAAAACATCGAATTGGGGTTTTAAGGGAAATGGAAAATTGGGTTTTCTACCGTTCTGATGATTAATTATAAAAACACACAATATCCTAAATTTTTAGAACCAAGGGAAAGCACAAAAGCCAAAGCCCAGCAATCACGTAAAAAAACTAATTCTAAAAAGGCAAGAAAGTGAAATGTTTGTTCTTCGGATCGGACAGTTTCAATCTAAGGGTTGTAATTAAGAAGGTTTTTTTTCCGAGATGCCATTGGATTGCCTGAGGAAGGGGATGAGGGGGCGGAGAAAGGGGGGATGTGTATTTCTTTTAAAAAAACTGGGGGGCGGGTTTCATTGCCATGTCAAAAAGATTTCAACCCCGTAGTGACAAACTCAAGGAGCTAAAATGAACAACAATAATTTGTTATTATCTTTATTTTTTAAAAATTGATACAAAGTTGCAACTTGCAATTTGGTAACGTCGTGCATTAACATTGAATATTATTAAAGTTAAAAAAAATTATTAACAAATGAGCGCGCGAAAGTGTCTTACAAAAGCAAATCGAAGGGAACGGCAATCATTGCAGAATATCTGTTTGTCTGTCGTGCGACCCCAAAAGGGCCCTAACCCGGGCCCTACGATGGAGCTAAATTTTAAAAAGTTTCCGTGACCAGTTCGAGAAACTACTACAAAATGAGCAAAAACCGTTGCGATTTAACCTCCAAAAAATAATAAATTGAAAAATAGGCTGCAAATGTGTACGGTTTTAAATTTAAAAAGACAATTTTCTTTTTTTCTTTAAAATTTTGTATCGTTCATTTTTTTTTAAAGTAGGCGGGGACCAAGGGGTATCGAATCCTGCCGATCAAGGTTACCCAAATTCACTCGGTACCTTGCAATCTTTCTCGTTTTTCGTCTGGGTATTTTTTTTAAGTAGGGATACTGTATATGCATTTCAAAACACTTCTTTAATTTTTTTAGAATATAAAAAATCCAAAAAAAAACATCACCCCACGTTGTTTGAACCCGGTCTCCCCATTCCGGGTATAAAGGCGCCTCAGGCGCTATAAATATGAAAGCCAAAATGTTGTTTGTGATGAGCGAGTCATGTGTTGAGTATACCCGGGAACATTTGCATTAATTTTCTTTTTAGTTTATTTTGAGTTTATTTGGATTAAGGGCTAGTCAACCGTTATGTCATAATGCGCCACTGTATCCTGGGGGATATGGAGAGGAACGTCCCATCTGGGCAACCAGCCCCGGTAGGGGGGGAAAAGGGTGGTGGGGGAGGGGGGGTTCTCACTTGGTGGTCTTCATCGTTTTTGTCATCATTCGTGTTGTCCTGGTCGTTTCGTAGTTGGGGTGTTGGTCAAGAAAGGGGGAAAGATCCTCGCAAAAAGACCGCCAGAGCTCGCCCCTTGTTTCGGGGAGTTAAAATCTCCCCCTTCTTACCAGCGAGTTTGTATTTCAGTTTTTGATTATTACTTATAATGATAGGGTTTTTTAAATTAAATTGGAAAAGGGGAAGTCAAAAAGAAATGCCATAATGCCCATATTGCATAATCATACAACATTGCAGATTGGGGTTTGTTTGGCCCATTTTATAACAGCTATTACAACAAGAATTTATAAACTAATTATAATCTTCCTAATGCGGCCCTTTCTAACCTATGATAGGCTAGGGGGGAAGCCCATGCGTCCCAGATACACCTTGGGAGGCGAATGAAAGGTAAAGTTACCGTGTACTCAACCATGGCTCACTCACTCGTCTAAAAAGACTTGCCGTTTTCCTTTAAAAATAATGTTAGCAAATGTATGTTGGACTATAATTGGTCATGAGAAAGGAAATCGTTATTTCTTTGACTCATATACCTCTAAAAAACGTCAAAAAATCAAAAAAATATAAAATAAAGTGACTTTTTCCAGAGATGCACCATGCAACTTCTCTCCCCCCACTCGATAACAAAAACTCTACGCTTGGTTGCATCTTCGTATGTTTTTTGTACACTTGTAGTGTAGGCCTACTTTGATGAGATTAGGGAGATAGGTAGACTAAATACCGGGGTTGTATCTCTATAGGTGTCGCCCAGTAGACTATGCTTGAACCTCATAGATTTGTAAAACTTTACTGTTTGTTTAAGGGCGTTGCCCTTCTATCCTCTGCTGGCGTGCAGTTTGGTCTGCAGAGGGGCGAATCAGGCCCTTGCAAATAAGACGAGCACTGGAGGCCCAGGGAACACACCCTATGCCAAAAACCATGTCACAGGTAAAATTAACTCTTTATTAGATGATATTAACGCACTAAGGGTTGAGACGATAAGTAGTGAAAAAAGTTTAAATGAATGGTGAATAGAAGGGAGGGGGGGAAACCCGGTACCGGGGGGACGTAGCCCAGTCCTTAAAAAAACCAAGGGGACCAAAGGCTTTACGTCCCATCCGAAAGGACGGTGTAACCTTCATCATATAGGTTCCTCCACTAACCCGGAAATGCCGACAACTCGAGGAGAACAAGCCGTTACACTAGCTCTCGAAAACCTCCTCTGCTCTTTAACCCCTGTGTATGTGGTTTTCAGCTTGGAGACCCACCCCCCGAGGTCGCTTATCTTTGGTGTTTTCCCAGTGGAACCGGGTAAACGACCGCGGCTCCCGCGGCTTATTATTTTATTAGGATATACAAACTACGACTTTTTATGTGTATTTGTTGTCGTAAAACGTTTTGAGGCATCATTAAAAAAAATTACAGTTTACTTAAACCCGAAAAATTTTTTTCTTGCTTCTTGAAAATTAAACGTACCCTACTGCGACGCTTTATGCCGGTGCTCAGGGATATGGGGTGGTAAAGGGGGGGTGGGGGGTTGGGGTTCAATCGTCAATACTACTCTTTTAATTAGATAGGGCGCCACTTTGTTTTGGGCCTCGTCCCCCCCTCTGCAGGCGTTATCAAAAAAAAAAATATAAGCCTGGGGGCGGAAGTAAGATAACAGAGGGGCAAACCCCGCAAGATGTGCTTGTGAAATACATAAAATTTAATATAATAAAACCCACCCCCAATTAAAAACCAAATATATAAAATAGTTTTGAACTCGTGAACAAACAGATCTCCAAGTTTAAACATCAAAAGATTTACAAAAGGGCTCATCTGCCGCCCCAAAAAAGTAGCATAATCACGCTTTGGGTATATGAAAAACCAAAGTACCAAGTTAGCCTAATTAAAATAACCCAATAAAATACAGTTGGTTAAGTTTAAAATTATTTGCGCCCCTCAAACCAGTTCAGGTAAAATTTCTCCACAAAATTATTTGGGCACTCTCAGCCGGGGGCCCTGGATAACCACGTACAACTTTAGTAGCTCTTGGCACAACAAATCGGGCTCACTTGCCGGGCCCACCCAGGGTATGAACAAAATTTTTCACGAAAAATTTTTTTACAGTGGGTTTCTTACAGTTCGTCCGGGAAATATTAACCGTTACCGAAGTCCTCACAGAGTCGGTTGCCCAAGGTACCATCTCGATCCGGCTGGAAAAGGTCGCGGAGCGAGGGTACACGTGCCTGCATATCGTCCAGGGTCCCACAAGGTCCCACTTGGTTGCGAAAATATTAAAGACTCCAAAGTCCAAAAGTTCAGTCGAGGGGGGTGGGTTTGCACGCGCGACACAGTTCCACACTTCCCAAAAATTTCAGGTCCCCACGATAGAGGCTCAACCCCTAACAAAGTTTTAAAAATCAAATAACAGGCCCATCCTGCATACAGCAGTCGACACGGGGAAACCCCCCTAGACAACAGATGACCCAAAAGGACTCGCTACATTCACAGTGTCCCCCTTACCGCAAAACCGGGAAATTGATGACTTCACTAGGTATTTTTGAATATAGATAAAGTTTATTATGGTAGACTATGAAAATAAACAGTACGAATAAAACCCGAATACAGTCAAATTTAAAGTTCAAAAGGTCAAGAATTGATATGAATGGTTCATGGGCGAGGATGAGAAAAGAGAGAGAGAGAGAGAGATGGTAGACTGGTCTGGGTAGGTGTCTCTGTGGCTTGCCGGGGTGGGCTGGAATTTTCTGTTATTGTGAGAAAAAATGATTCATGGGCTGTTACCTACATACAGCATTACATGCAGATAAAACAATCAAAAATCATTTCCAACAAAGTATATTATATGATATTATTTTTATTTGTTGTAGACTGTTTTCTGTTTACGGTTTTGATTTTTTTTTTCCGAAGGCGAGACTGGGGAAAAGGCAC
Source organism: Sweltsa coloradensis (assembly GCA_024449915.1). NCBI lineage: Eukaryota > Metazoa > Arthropoda > Insecta > Plecoptera > Chloroperlidae > Sweltsa > Sweltsa coloradensis. The sequence goes on along the minus strand of JAMZAV010005927.1, from coordinate 16,864 downwards.
ACTCGAAATTTTCAGATTTTTTAACTGATGAGAGGGGTCAAATGATTAGATATCACATCCCCCCAAAAAAATTTTTAAATTTATATTTAGACAAATTGTGTGCTACAAAAAAGGTGCAGACTATTTTTTTTTTAAGAAAAGATTTTGATTTCCTTTTATAAACAATTATTGTATGTATGTTATTATTATCAAAATTTCGCATTTCCGTTGCTTCTGAAAACTAAAACCCATTTAAAAATTTCAGTTTCAGCGGAAAGCCCCCCAGTCCCACCCACACAACTTCACCCCCCCCCTCTCCCTTCCCCAGACCCACCCCCCCGACATTCTCGGTAGCTCGCCCCCACCCCTACCTCCAACCCTCGCCCGTTCTCCGCTAACGTGCCGACGTACGGCGTACCGGGCCACAAACACTACCCGGTGCATGTGCACCCACCGCAGCCCTACCCGGCACCGCTGCCAGCCTTCGGTACCCACTACCCGGTCCACTCGAACCCGCCAGTCTACCCAGCCTACCCGACGTACCCGGCATTCAACACAGTGATTGCAAGGGTTCACGATCAATGGAGACAGAATAAAGGATATGGAGGCCCTGTCAATGGTAATTATAATTTATACGTCATACATAATTTAGTCAAATGTGGTAAATAAAAATATAAAATTACATCATACATCATTTTGTCACATTAGGTACAGAGACACCCATTTGAAGTTCAGTTCAAGCCCCTAGATCTGCTAACCTTAGGCAATACCTACGACTTAAATCTGAGTTAAAAGTTAAAGTTGAACATCGTTAATGCATAGAGACAAAAAGACCTCATTTTTTATCTGATACAACTTGAACGGATCTTTTTGTTTGAGCTGAAACCAAGTAAACAGTAAAATTGATAAATCTTTTAACAAAATTGGGGGGGGCCCGTTAATGAACAAGTACCAAATTTAAATGAATTGAGAAATGAAAAAGGGAAAGTTAACAAAAACCCCTTTTATTTTTTAAGATTAGCCCGGGAAAAGTAAAGCACAAAATATTACTGTCAAAATTAAAAAAAGTGAATTAGCCTTTTACATTTCACATACAAAAAAATTAACTTTTGGCATTTGCAAATACTACGGTTCAGGAAAAACACCAAATGTTAGAAACTTTGATTATTCGATAAAAAGTATAGGACGCCCCCATTATCAATATTAATGTTGATTAGCCAGAAACATTTTACGTTTAAAGGTAAAGTTTGATTTTTTTTTTTAAATTTAAACAGGGGTCATCGATGTTTTTTAAAATTTTTTCATAAATCTTTTGATAAAATTTCTGCTTCCGTGATCACTGTGAAAATTTTTTTTAAAATTGTGATTAAGTTGCGGAGCAAACTAAATTTGCTCTAAACGCAGCCCTATATCCCTTTTAACACCCTCGGGCAAACCTTCACAATATTCACTATTGGTCAATGAAGAGGTCAGTTGGTCACACCGGTAAAAAAATTGGCATTTCACAGAAAAAACTTGGGTGACGTGTTTTTACAGGCTGTGATGAACCTGCAAAACCAACATCTATGATATTAAATGGTTCAACAATCAAAACTTCAAAGATTACAGTTACAAGCATGGCTGACTCAGCGCTGTGCACAGCTAGGACCGGAGGTGCTACTTTCCATGTCTTCCCTTGCGCCACCGATGAGGTTCTTTTACGGCTCCTACACCCCATCGCGCCAAGTATGATATCTTATTTTCAATATTTGTATAGGTCTTTTTTGATTTCAAAATATTGTTACTTCACATACCTTGCATTTTAATAAGTTTATGATCGCTAGTGTAAACTATTGTATAAGATCGAAACAATTTTTTAATACTTTTTTTGGAAATGGCTAGGTGACATTTTTGTTATTCAAATGATCTATATACTGTTTGAAGTTGTTTGAAGTTCTTATCCTTATATTTATATTTATCTCGTTTGATCGATTACCTCAAAATAAATGTTGTAAAATACATACAAATTTACGACCAAGAAGATCTCACAACGTATGAAAGCCAGAGCTTTAATGGCTTTCATCATATCCATTGTTGTCCTATGTTCAATCTCCCGATTTAAACCTATCGTTTTCATCTAGCACTTTCCACGTTATTGGATGGCCCACTTGCATCAGCTTACCTTTTATCGCTTTCCCACATGGGCTCCACATGGATGTACAAATGTACAGTTACTCCAGAAATTATATATTTTCTTGCATCCATCTTTCTGCTGGTGTATTATTACATATGTTCTCCACCTCCTCTCCAGTTAACCAGTTCGTTTAAAACGCTCAACGACTTCCCCTTTCTTCTCCAGATCCCACTGGTCTTCCAGCCGGGAAACTGAGCCTGATATCGGCGGGTCTGGCTGCCTATCCAGATATCGCCTTCGCCGCAGCATCTGCCCATCACAAGCATCATGGCAATCTGAACGCTTATCAAGGCCGTGAGTACAGAGTTCCAATATTCAATTCAACTCAATATGGTGGCTAATGAAAGCTTTCAACTTTAACGAAAATAATTGTATCCCCGAATAGAAATCATAATGTTGCCAACATGTTGCCAAAAGGTAACCAAGTAGTCATCACGCAGTTAGCTAATAGGTTGCCAAGAAAGAACCCAACAGGTCACCAATGAGTTCACCGAGTAAAGTCACCAAAAGAAGCCAAAAGTAAGCAAAGAGGTCATTATGTCAAAATGCTTCCTCTTGGCAACCTTTACAAATCAACCAAAGTTTACCAAAAAGGTCGCCAAAAAGGTGTGCCAAATGGTTTCCACATGGTTGCCAAGAGGTCGCCAAAAAGATGCCAAAAGTTTGCCACTACGCAACTATCCTCATCGTGTTCTCAACACTGTACAAACGTAATTGTCTAAACTAGGAAAAGCCACTGTCGAGCACTGTGATGCTAACGTACACTTGTTTTCTCGTCTGGACGCAAATTCCAAATGACAAGCATCCTCTTTGGGTCCAAGAACTACCCCAAGCCCGTTGAAGATCAAGGCAATGACCTGAAGCTATGCAGTTTTTACGGGGCAACAGTGTGCCACAAAGACATGACGTTCATTAATCCCACTAACCTGTTGGCTACCTTTTGGTTATCTATTGGTAACAATTTGCCAACCTCTTAGTAGTCTTGGTGACTTCCATCGAGTAAATAAAAATTTAAAAAATTTGATTAAGTTTAAAAAATTAAATTTCATATGCAAAAAACAGTCAAAAAAATTTGATAAAAAATAAAAAATAAAAAATTTTTTAGAGTTACCCCCCAGTTTTAACTGTTTTTCGGGGGGGACTTTAAATCAAAGGACCAAGCCAACCCTGCGGGCCCCCGAGCAATCGACGAGTGAGCGAAAAACCCAAAACTGTTCACGCCGATTTCTTGTTTAGAATAGATAGTTTTAGGTTTTTTTAAATTTTTTTCGCGTATCATCTCTTGTTTTTCTCGTTGTGATCTGATTCACCCGGGTTTTACCCCTCTTTCCCCTCTTCTTGACTATTTTTTTGTATCTCTTCTCTCGCGATTAGCCCTTTCGCGAGAGTTGCCCGTCTCCCTTTCACAGGTGAAGTCTGTGTCTTGGCGCCCCGAGGCAAATAAAATTTTCGTTCTCAGTCATTTCATGCGAAGTGACATGCACCATTTTATCCCCGTTCAAAATTTCCCCCGACTTCCAGTCCACACTCAACTCACAGTGTTCGCCATCCGTTCATACTGCATTTTTGGGTTCGATGCCTTCCAGGCACATTTTTTTAAATTCTTCTATTTCCTTCCAAGCTCGAGCCTTTAATTCTTTCCTTCTGTTACGTGGTGTGCTCCCCAACACGTCACCACGCTTACCCTGCTCTGAATTATTTCACACCCCCACTACATTTTTTTTTTTTTTTTAGGGTAAGTTCGTTGCTAAATCAATAACAGTCCACAAAATCCCATTTTCTAAAAGGCCCACGGCCCCATAAAGTTTTTGGTCCTCCGAGCCGGATATTATCGTTTAATCATTTTTGGGAAATCCTTCCGTTTGCACTGGCTATCTTTTTCTTCCGGCTTAGAGCCCCATGTTTTTTCTCGTTATGAGTACCATTATGGTTCACATTCGCTCTCTTGGCGTGTGAACCATTGTTCTCTTTTTGTCCGTGAAATCAGGGAATTTAATTAAATTGTATCGATTGTCTTTTTGTTTGTTGTAGCTTTGCTAATTCTTTTTATTATGCAAGTTATTCTGTCATAATATGTTTTTATGAAATTTTCTCGATCTTTTCTGTCGGCGCAATCACAGCGCATCTCATTGTAGGCACGTCATTCGTTCCTGGGCGCATTACTTTTTCTCTTTTTTCCCCCCCTGTTTACGATTTAACAAAATTTTTTCGCTCAGTTATGACATCGGTTTGATCCCTCTTTTGATGTACGTCTAGTTACAAGGGAAACATTTTTAAGTATTTCTCGCTCGTTTTTTCCTATTTTCTTGTAAAATTTTTGTTTTTGTTTTTCTTGTTACAATGGTGAACAACTTCTGTTGGAACAGAAAAGCTCGTAAATGACGTGAACCTTTTTTGCCTCCGTCCACGAATTTCAATGTTTTTCGCAATCTAAAACCTGAAGAGGTTGCTCGGTCAGCCCCGGGGTTCGAAGATTTTTTACATTGAAATCGAATTTTTCAAGAAATTCAATTGGCAATCGCTGACTTAAATCCCCCAAGTTACTGGGGCCTGCTAACCCCATTGGGGTGGATAAGGTTACGACTTTTTCGAAACAGTGTTGTATGCAGCTAAATCTAGGTTTTTTGGGCCCCCAAAAACTCGATCAAAGCCAGCCCATAAAGCAGCTGCAGCTGTGGCTAAAACGACGATACTAAATCTTAAAATCATTTTGCCTACCATTGTTTTTCCCTACTTCTCAGGAGTATTTCTCGTTGGCCAGAATTCTTTTCATTTTTAAAATTCTAATTACAAAAATGAATCTCTCAACAATGTTCAAAAAATTTCTTATTTAAAAAACCTCTTTATCTGATGTGCACTAGCTACAAATCTGTTTTCAAATCCCAACAAAGGGCTATCCGCTCGTTTTTTGCTTTGGTATTCGATTCAGAACAGTGGGTTGTTAGCCAGTCTGTACGTAAAAGGATTTAGATTTCCACCTTTGAAACCCGCATCTCACGCGGGTTTGGCAAGTTTCCTCGCATACACAGGAATTCTGTAAATGTTTTCGAACCCTTAGAATTACCCGACTTGGGTGATTTCTTGTTCTCTCGCTCCTTTGGGCCCAACTTGACCCGTCGACTGTAAAGCTTTCGAGAGAAAAACACTCCTGCACACGACACCGAATACAGCTCCGTTTTTGGGCTTTTTAAAGAGCCAGTCTCGTACTCTTGAGTTGTGCGCGGTAGGCAAAAAAAACCGACTAGTTGGTCAAATCCCCTAAAAGGTTTAAATTCCTTTTGCGGTAAAAGAAACCGCCCCCCCCTCTGCCCCCTGGCGGGGCCCCTCTGACCCAGGGACCTAGTATTAAGCAACATTTTTTCCCCCTTTTTGCAAAGACCTCACACCTCATCAAGCAGGTCTTTCGCAAACAATCTCTTAGGGCAAGTACCGCACGTTGCGACCCCTGCAGCGATGCTTCATTGTTAGGCTGCATTTAAAAAAATCAAGCACTTCGAAGAGTGTCGCAATATTTGTGGCGCATCGTCACCACTCCATTTTGCATTCGACAACCGTTGCTGTACCCCAGGGGAAACCCCCCTCCGGGCAACCCCCCCTCTCTCTCGGGACGCCCAAATACATCTCTTGAGTCAGCTCTTAACCTCCCAGTGCCGGTTCTTCGAACCAGTACTCTCGTGCCACATCGCGTACCCGAGTAGTCAACCCACAGTTTTTGCGGGGTCCCGTGCGCGCGCTCATTGGGATTCTTTTGGGTCCCCCAAACCCTTTTCGCGCGGTGGTGGCCCGGGCTCTCAGGTTCCACCATCCCCAGTCTTTGGTAGGAAGCTGGGCCTGAAGATGCACCCTGCCGCTCCGATCTGTAGGGGTGGTTTGCTGCCGCCTCTGCCGCGGAAAAACGTGCGCTGCACATCGTTTCCCCGCCTCTCTCCAAAACCGTACTCTCCTGTTGGGGGGCTTGGGGTTTTACCGCCCCTCCCCCAGTCACTCCCGACTTCTCAAGCGCACGCGAAGTTTCGAACGTTTCCGTGGCATGTATTTTGGATGATTTTTTTCACAGCCTGATCAAGTAGATTTTTTATTTGGGCCGCCCTCTATCCAGAGATTTTAATAGACCCGGGAGGGCCCTTTTTGGGAAAAACCCCTCGGCAACAACACCATGTTCGGATGGATAGTCCTGGGCCCAACTCGCTCTTTAAAAACCCGTCTTCCGACCCTCCTGTGCCTTTTTCGCCTGCTCCTCGACCTCGAGGAAAACTTGCGCCTCTTTGGGGACGGAAGAAATCCTCCCCTCCGGAAGTGGATCCTGGGGATCTTTTTGTAAACGTAACTTTCTCGAGTTCACTCCCGCGACTATGGGGCCCCGGTTACTCTGTGGCCCTCCTTTTTAAGCCATCTGCCCTCCTCCGGGCGTTCGTGAGGTCGCACTCAATCTACCTTATTTTTGGAGCGACGCCTGCAACGGAACCCCGAGCCCTGACTCTTATCAAAACTTCAGCGTGACTATGGCAGCGCACACATGCAACCCTCCCTTTGTCCGCAAAACTACGTCACCCCGCTCTTGCGTTCGCAAGCTCCCCAAAGCTCCAGCCCCCAAGAGCGAGTTGTCTTCAACCCTCTTTCCGGACGAGAAGGGCGTGTCTTTTAACCCGCTCCCAGCGGTCCAAAACTCCAACGTGACCCCCCGTGCGTTACCCCCTCGTTCCGAAACGCCACTTTTTGGCCATCTGGGGCGGACATTCCCCAAAATGTCCCGCCAGATCCTCGTCAATCCCTCAGATCGTGTTTTCCAAAAAAAACTTTACTGGCGCCCCCTCTCAGTCCCCCCTTTTGGAAAACGAGCTGAACACTGTCACTTTCGGGCTGACTCCCCCGGCTTTTCAAGCCCAACGAGTGCTGCAAAACTGGTTCAAGATGAGGGGGAACAGTTCCCTCTGGTGCTCATGCCCTCGTCTCGCATCCTTTTGAGACACGTGTTGGGGCAGAAACTCTTTTGAAGCTCCGCCTCCAAGTCAGCTTTTAAGCTCTCCCCGCTTTTGGTGGGTTTGAGTCCGCAAGTGGGCAAGCAACAATCCGGTTGCTTTTTAACCTCTTCCCAGGACCATTTTGAAACCCCTCGTCTTCTCCGTGAAGAAGAAGGAGAAACAAGATCCTGGGTTGTTGGAACTCCTTCTCGGACAAATTCCTTTTTTACACCATCCGTTCAAAGGGATCGTCACTAAGAGGACACGTTGTCATACAAAGCACGCATCTTCGACCCTTTTTGGCTTTCTCACCCCCCCCGTCTGCTGGTGAAGATATTTTTTAACAGTATGGTTTTCTCAGGGCAGGGGATGATGTCTGCCGAGCTGTTTTCCCAACGTGGCTCTCGGTCGTTGTGAAGTTCATCACCACAAATTCCAAAATCCCGCGCCCTTTCCCCGGCCTCGCATCTCATTTTGGGCGTCGGCTTTTTGTTTCGCCTCGGAAAAGGGCCCACGCGCTGTGTGTATTTGCACTCGCAACTAGTTCCTCCATTTCCCCACGTCAGTTCGTGCGCCGAAAAGCAAAGTTTTCCCCCCTCAAACCCTTGCGATTCCCAACTAGAGCTTTCAGCTGCTCTCCCTTTTCTCCGTTGCTCCTCGACTTGCCTTCGCTTTCCCCTCTCGACATAAACTCGGTCCATTCTTTACCGATCGCAGATCGTTTCGCGTGGTTTTTCCCCCCCCCCCGACTCAAGACTTTCGTTGATCGCGTCGTTGAAGACTCAGAGACGGGCACCCCCCTGACTGGGCCCACGTGCGTTTGAGGAAAAAAAAAAAACCCGCAGACTGCGCCTCTCGGGCTTATCCCCCGGTTCAGCTTCTTGAACAAACTCTGTGGCTTTTTGGACCCGGTTTCTCGGCTTGCTCCTGAGCAATGGCTCGACCCCAACTTTCATTTGGGTTCCCATTCTGGGCTCCTCGTCTGAAGCCCGCGGTCACTCTCTTTCCCCGCGTTAAAAACCCGGACCCTCTCTTGGAGAACTTTTGAAGTTTTCCCCGTCTCCCAGGTAACGGTGGGTTTGGCCTGGGGGGGTTTCGCTTCGTCGACTCTTCTTGGAAGCATTCAAATGCACCTCCCCCCGTGGTCCCGTGGGGCCCCCCGAGTGAAGAGCTTAGATCTCTTCTACACCACCCAGCTCATTTCTACTCCTTGGGTTTCCGCCAACTTTCGCGAGATCAAACCTCTGCATCCCGGTCGCCTTCTCAAACCGTTTGTACCCCTCCGGTTTTCTCAGGGGGGCGGGGCGTTGCGTCATCTTTTTTAACGAAGACGCTCGTCATCCTCTCCTTCTCCCCAAAGGGAAACACACTTATCGCTCCTGATCTGCATCATTACCATAAGGGTTCTTACTTTGCCCCGAACCCTTTTAGGCATTGATCCAGCAAACCTATGGATCATGTCCCTTCGCGGTCTGCTTCGGCAACGAATCCATCGTTGTCCACCTGTCATAAATTTCGTGCCAAACCTCTCCCAACCCCCGATGGCCCATCTTCCCGCGCCCCGGGTGAAAGCTCTAGAGTTTTTTCCCCTGTCGGGGCCGATTTTGCGGGCCTTTATGGGAAAAACCAGCACTCGCCGGAACGCACCTCTACCAAAGGGTTTTTCTGCATCTCGTGTGTATGGCCACCAAGGCAGTTCATCGGATGGTTTTCTGAGCTGTCCAGAAGCCCTTCCTGGCCCCCTTCGATCGCTTTCTCTCGAGGAAGGTTTTCCCTCCCACATCTATTCCGACTGTGGGAGGAAAATATGTGGGGGCTGCTAGACGCTGCGTGAAGTCCACGAATCTCTTTCACTCTCTAAAGAGCGATCTTTATTTTTCTCGTTCCCGTCGTGTCCAATGGCACTTCAACCCCCCGTTCTCCAAATTTTGGGGGCCTTTTGGGGGCAGTAGTAAAATCTGCGAAATCACTTTGTACCCTTCATCGGAGACACCCCCCCTTCCCCCTCATGGGATTTCCTACTTTTTTCGCCCCCATTGAAAAACCGTGTCAACAGTCGTCCTTTTTGCGCCTCCTCGAAGATCCCGCTGAAGGGGCGATTTTCCTCGTCCCGGGCCCTTTTTGATCGGCACCCCCTGCTTTCTCCCCCCCAAACCTGTTTGGTTTAAAATCAAGCCCTTGCTCGGTGGCACCCATTCAGCAAAAACACCATCCCTTTTGGCACCGTTTTGGGCAAACCCAATACCCACACACTGATGCAACGCAAAAATGGGTTTTGTGGGAGCCCCGATCTCAAAATTGGAGACATGTTTTTCTTTCTGGCCACTTCCAGCCCCCTTCCCCTTTGGGGATCGGGCGAGGGGAAGTCTCTTTCCTGGGCGAGATGGTGTTCCCCCCGTCGCCTTCCCTTCGTTCGGGGTTGGCGTTTTTACCCCACCGTTTAAAAAATGGAACCCTCCCCTTTGTTAACTGCCAAAAAGAGATGCTGTATCGTTTCCTCGTTTTATATTGTTTGTTTTCTTTTTCTTGGTTTAGTTTAAAAAAATGTTTCCTTTTATTTTGGTGGGCGTAATGTTCACCCGATTTTCTTGTTTTGAAAAGTATAGTTTTAGGTTTGTTTATATTTTCGCGTACATCTCTTGTATTTCGTTGTGATTGATTCACCCTGGTTTCCCCCCTTTTCCCCCCCTTTTTTGACTAGTTTTTCTGTCATCTCTTCTCTCGCGATTAGACCCCCGCGAGTCAGTTGCCCCTTACCTTCACAGGGTGAAGTCTGTGCTCTTGGCTGCTCCGAGAAACAAATCAATCTTCGTTTTCAGTCTATCAGTGCGAAGTGTACAGTGCCCAGTTTCTCCTTCTAAAGTTCGGCCCGATTCCAGTCCACACTCAAGCTTTTACTTCGTTCGCCATCCAGTTAACTGCAGTCTTTGGGGTTTGATGCCTTCCGGACATTTTCTTACTTCATTTTATTTCCTTCCCAAACTCGACTCTTTAACTTTTCCCATCTGTTACGTGGTGTGCTCACCAACTACTCACCACCTTACCCTGCTTGAACTTCATTTCCACCCCACTACATCTTGGGTAAGTTCAGTTTCTAAATTCAATTAACAGTCCCCAAAAAAAACCATTTTTCCCCAAGGCCACGGCCCCATACCAACCCCCAAAGTCGTATTTTTTTTTTAAAAGGAAATATAGAACAGTGGATGGACAGTGCGAACCCGCCCCCAATCAAAGCCAGAATCAACAAGGGCCCATTCAGAACAACCTGAAATTTATTATGTGCTTCGTTGGGGTAGGACGGCCCCTAAAGTCACCGTTTACAACTCCCAAGCCAGAACTGATGGACTGAAGTCAAAACAGAAATTTAAAAAAAATTTGCTTTTGCGGGAAACGAACCCGACCTTCTGCATTGGAAGCAGATACGCAACCACAAGCCCAACGACCCACACACAATTATGCTTTCATTATGAAAATTTTGTATGCAAAACAGGCAAAAATCAAGGGTTTTGAGGCAGCCTACAGTACCCTTACTGGCACCCCCCCAAGGGTTCACGCAATCTTTTTCCTTTTTTTGGAGTTTAGAAAGAGCAAAAATTTTAATTATTTAACTTTTATAAGTTATTGTTAATAAAAAAACTTCTTTTCTGAGAAGTTTTCCAACAGATTTAAAAATTTAAAAAGGGGGGCCCAGTTGGGGGGGGAAAAAAAAAAATAAAAAGGGTCTTTTATAATTAGTGGGGGGGCCCAACGGGTACCTCAAAACCTTCTACGAAATATGCAGGGGAAAAAAAAACCCAAACCTCTTGCCCTCTACTAAATAGTAGCTTATCTTTTTTCGTACTTTGATTTTTTGGGAAAAAATTAATTTTTAAACGAGGGAGCGTGGGCGACTGAGTCGTTTTCCTTTAAAACCCCAAACGGAGCTCATTCTGGGGAGTCTGTCGTGGGGTACATCAAAAAATCACCCAAAATGGGCTGAACAGTTTGCCCCTAAAATTTTAAACAGACACCCGGGTTTTCGATTTTCACTGAAAAACTACTAAAAAAATCAGCTAGCCCCCTTTTGCGTTTTAAACCCAAAAGAAATAAAAAAATTAAAAAAAATAAGCGTAAAGGTGAGGAATTATTTAACGACAAGGGTTTTTGTCTTTGAAAAAAATTTTTTTGTTTTTTAAATTTGGGCCGGGCTGTGAAATCCCTTCCCCAAGGGTTTTATCAAATTTTTGCACTAAAGGCCCCCCCAAAAATTCCGTCGGAGTTTGGGGTAGACTTTGCAATCTTTATAATTTTTGTATTTCATACCAAATTATGTTTTCCATAGAAAATTTTCACAGATAATTAGATACATTTGCTTTAAAAATGTAGGGGAGAAAGGGGACATGCTTTTTAAGCAAATTGCTGTTCGCTGGGCCCAAACTGAAAACCCACAGGTGTCTGAAATTTTAAAAACTTTATGTCAAAAATGTGGAATTATAGGGCTTACAGTAAAACTTTTTAAAAATTTTTTTTTAAAATTAATTTATAAAAATAAAAAAAATTTTTCCCACAAATTTTTGTTTTTCCCTAAACCCCTCTAAAATTGACCATATTCGTGTTTTTTTTTCTGACTGATTAAGTAAAATTTTTGGGAAAAAACAAATGACCACAGGGCTGTCTATGTATGCTTTTGAAAAAATTTCCCCCCCCCCAAATTTTCCCCATATAGGTCGGACGAAATTTGGCCGAGCGAAATAGCTTTTTTGCAAAACAGCCAAATGGGGCCCTTTCCCTCTTAAAAATTTTTTAAAATATATCTAAAAAATTTTTTCCCCAACTTTTTAAAATAATGTTCAGAACAGTATGTGGTCTCTTATATACAAAATTGTAACGTATTTGTTAAATTTATGTTATTATCTTTAGACCTATTTCTTTGGTTGCAGTTCCTGGAGGCCCCCCCAAAAAATGGCCTCCGGGGCGGGCAAGATTAGTGCGACCCCGAGATCGCCTTTAGCAGCCCCCGGGCAGCTGCCCCACAGACTTTCACCCCCCAGAAAAAACCCCTACACAAGCGGTTTTCATCGCCAGCCCCCCCGGACACACCACCGCCGCCCTAGCCGCTCAGACGCTCACCACGCACACACAGGCAGTGATTTTAAACCATTTGGCCGGAGGGGCAGGCGAAACTACGCTACAGGCGGGGGGGCTGCGCAATTTAGGCTACGGCGCACATCCGTCTGCGCACGCAGGTGGTGGGAAAAAACTGATGCCCGTTCTTAAAAGGGTTTAGGTTTTTTGAGCGCTGAAAGAAGTTTGCTGCGAAACTTTTTCAAAAATTTCTTTATTTCCGGGGAAAAGATGCGCAAAAGATATCAGCGGAGCCCAAGAGTTGCTTTTTCTTTGCTATTGTGATTGAGTTGCACTTTAATACTTACTGATAAGTTTTGGTTATACTTTTTTGAAAAACGGGAAAGGGCTTCAAAACGTTTTTTTAGGCGCGTTTTTGGTGGGGCGAAAAATTTTTTTTTTTATTTAAAAAAAAAAAAGCGAAAAATTGCGTTTTTTTTGAGAAAAATTTTTTGATACCCCCCAAAATTTTCACACGAATTTTTTTTTAACCCAAAAAAATTAAGGTTCTGTGAAACAAAATTTAAATTTTGGATAAAGGGAAAACGGGTTTTAAACTCGTGAAAAAATTTTTAAAAAATAAAAAAAAAAATGTTAATTTTGCGATTATTTTTGAGAAAATTTTTCGATTAGGGCCCCAAATTTCACACGAATACTTTAATTTATAAAATTAAGATCTTTAAAAAAAATCATTAAAAATCGGATAAAAATTTTTAGGTGTTATAATTTAAAGGGAAATTTTTAAAAATCGAAAAAAAATTGTAAAATTGCGATTTTAAATGGGGAAATAATATTTCGTTTTACGCTCAAATAACACATTAATATTTTAAAATTCATAAAAATTAAAAGGTTTCTCTGAACCCCAAAAAAAACAGTCCAAAACGGATAAAGATGTGGTTTTTTAAAAGTCAAAAAATTTTTTTAAAAATCAAAAAAAATCTTTTAAAATTACGATTTTCATGAGAAATAATTTTTGTTTTGCCTTTTAAAAAACGGGGAAAGTTCAAAAGTTAGAGTTTTCCCCAAAGGCCTCCAAAAAAATTTCATCCCCAATTGGAGTATCGGTTTAGCCGGAATGGGTTATTTAAAAAAAAGCACAAAAAAAATCCCAAAAAAAAAAAAAAAACAAAAAACGTTGGTTTTTTTTTTCAGTTTAGTTAAATGGAATTTTTTGCTTCGCTCATCCAATAAATGTTTTTGCGTTTACTGAGTGATCATTTTGTTTTTTGGCAGAAAACATCATAAAATTGATTGGGGTTTTAAAGGTTAGAAGGGAGTTCGTTACATTTCAATCTCTGTTATAATAGCATTGTAATAAATGTCACTTGTTTTGTTTAGGTTTACTACTTGCGGAAGTGGAGTAATGTGAGTCCCCCCATTTTTGGGTTTGGGTTGGGGGGTTTGGTCTGAATTTAGTTGCACAATTTTTTTAAAATAAGTCGGAGATTTTTTATTAGATAGAATTGAATATCATTAATTAATTTAATGAAAACTCCAAAAATTTTATTTTCCCAAAAAGCGTTTTAAAGGCCCCAAAAATAAATTCACAAAACTAGTCAAATTCTGTTCTGGAATGGCACATCATATAAATAATATATTTCTCTTAAATTTTTTTTTTAGTGTGTATTTCTAGAATTAAAAGGGGCACGTGTCATTTTTAAAAAAAAAATTTAAAAATTTTTTGTTTTGAAAAAAAAAGTATTGTGTGATATAAACTTTTGCGAAAGTTTTTTAAGTCTTCGATTTTTGACTGTGTGATATTCATTAATTTTAATAATTTTTTGGTTTTGGGTTTATTTTGGGAAAAATTTTTACCAAATTTTGGGTTTGTTTTGTGGACAGCTGTCGGACATATTTTGAAAATAATTGGGAAAGGGATAGACATAAATTTTACCCCCTTACCCTTCAACCCAAATTGTTTTTAAAAACTAAAACTGGTGATGTTTATATTAAAAAAATTTTAAAATTTTAAGTAAGCTTTAACTTAAAAATAAAAGGTATTTTTTTTTTTATTTGGGTTTTATCAATTCAACCCAATTTTTTTATTTATGAATCATGTTCTAACGGGGCTTTGATTTAAATTTTTTATCGTCCAATGCTCAAAATGGTTTAAAATTTTAAAAGGGATTACAAGTGTGCTTGGTTTCAAAAAATCAATCCCTTTAATTTTGTTTTTTTGAGCGGGAAATCTAAAAAAAGCTTTAAAATAAAAATAATGCCCCCAACACGGTTTAAAAAAGGGCTATGCATAATGTTACATAAAATTTAAATAAACACCCTGATTTTTGGGGAACGTTGTTTTATTTTTTTTATTTATTATGTAATAATTTTTAGGGAAACAAACAATAACATTATTCATTCTAATGTTATACATTTAGAGTTGGATTTCCCAATTTTGACATCATCCAGGGGCCCCGTGGTTTAGAGGCGGCGATAGTAGGGGGGGGCCTTCAACCCCCTCCCGGCCCAAAAGGAAGTGTCGGGCCCACGTGCTTTTTTTTTTCCCGGGTTTTTTAAACCCATGGGAAAGAAACCCGCCGCCCCCCCCCTCAAAAATTTCCCCGCGAGCCACTTTCCCTTTTCCCCGTGCAAGGAGCGCCCCAGGGAGAAGAGAAAACCCAAATACATGTGCCCTGGTTTGTTTTTTTTTTTTCGTGTTCGCAAAGGGCCCCCTTTTTCCCCGGGACGAGATTTCACATTTAAATTTTTTTTTTAGCAAAATATTTTCTAGGTCGACGCCGTTTCTTTTTGTTTAATTAAAAGGAAAAAAAAAAAAATAAGAAGTACGAGTTTTAAGTGTGAGTACACTTACAGAAACGAAAGGGCCCGACCCTGTGTCACGGATAAAGGGCGAAAAACAACAGGTGTGAGGTATTCGATGAAAAGTCCCAAAAAAGTGCATTTAAAAAAGTGGGAAAAACCTTTCATTATTTTCAACATTAAAAAAATTTTTTAAAACTTCAACGGGGATTTAAAAAAAACCCCTTTACGATTACCCTTCTAAATTTTGCTCCCCCTTTTTTGGTTTAAAAGGGTTGGGGGTACAATGGAGTCTGTCGAAGAAAGTCCCTGGTTCTATCTGCGATTTCCCCTTCCCCCTGCTTATCTTAAATATTATAAATAAAAATGTTATTTTGTATACCCAACCCTTTACTATCCTGACTTCCCTTTTTTATAGTTTGTGGGTGTAAGAGCATATGAATTATTTTTAAAAGAATGCCTATAGAGAGAAAAACGTTAAACAAAGTAGAAGTGAGTAAAAACAAAAATCAACAAAAGCAATTTTTTTAGGGATCATTTACCCCCCCCCCCTTTACAATATCTGTCACCCTTTTTTTGTCCAAACAAAAGAACCCTATAAAAATTGAAATGAGTTCCCTATTTTCAGGGCGCCCCTATTGTTGTTTTTCCATATAGATCAATGCAAAAACGGAAATTAAAATGTAAAAAAATGAAATTTTTATTTTAAGGCCCAAAAGAATGTGGGGAAAAAAATCGGGGCTCCCAAAAGATCATCCCCTGCACCCTTAAAACCAAACAAAAGTTTCTGTGCGAGGGGTTTGTTTTCAGTGCAAACAAATAAAAAATTTTGGCCCGGGAAAAAAAGACGAAAGTCAGGAAAAAAATAAAAATTTGTTTGATTAAAACAGTCAAATCATGACCGCAATGATAGCTTTAGAAACCTCAGAAAACTTTGGCGCCAAAAAATATTATATTGGGGAGGGGAAATGATGTTCACCGAACCCCTGAATTGTTAAATGGTTTATGTAAAAAAAAACCCAAAAATATTACCGGAAAAAAAAAAAAAAATTTTTACAAGCATTAATTTGGCTTTTTAGTGCTCTAGGCTTTGCACATGAATTTGTGACAAAACTACACTTTTAAAACGGAACGATCGGATACTAATAGAGGTTTTTTTTTACAAACGTTTCTCAAACTTTCCCCCCTTTAGAACATTGAAGTGAGTGAAATGCCCTCAGGAAAAACAGTAAGTAAATTTAAAACTAAAGCTATTTCCAAAATGAGGGTTATTGCCAGAATAATGGGTGTTTTCTATGTAAGCTTAATGAGCTTAAAAGCTATACACAACGACATAGGGGGTCCCTAAAAAAAACCTATTGTGGAAAATTTAAAAAATATTGAAGGGAAATGTCCTTTTGGGATAATTTTTAAAAAAAATGGTTTTTTTTTTAGGTTGGGGCCTTTTTTTTGGGGGGGCTTTTTCCTAGGGCAAAATTAAAAAATGTCGTTGAAACTTTTTACAAAAAAATTTTTTATTAGCACAGTGGGGAACGAAAAATCTTGTTTTTGGTTTATTTTTGTAATTGTAACGAATGAACGAACACAGCGTTATATAGGGTAGGGGGTCCCAAATTTCAGGGTAATACGTCGTGCCCGGGGTAAAATTCTTGCTGTTGGTCTTTCAAGGCGAGGAAAGGGGGCAAACACCATTAAACAAACATCAGCTTGAAAACTAGTAAGGGAGCACTTTGTTTTCCCCCAAAAAAAAGAGGCGGGGCTCTGGGATTTTCCCCGTATAGCGAGGACACCCCCCAAAACCCCTATCTACTCCCTCCCGACGATGACGGCGATAGGGCTGACCTTAAGTTTGAAGCGGGCAAAAACCCAAAAAAATAAAACATCCCAA
>JAMZAV010005926.1:0-39691 GCA_024449915.1 Sweltsa coloradensis | reverse complement strand
TTTTAATTACAGAAAATATAAATATCGAGTCGGACCCATAATCGACAAATTGCAAAGGGGTTAGCCTTGTGAATTTTTTAATGAAAAAATGAAATGCACGCTGGGCAATTCTATCACTGGATATAAGTACTCTTATAGATAGACGTGTTGATGACAAAGAACATCTGTGGCAATTAACAATTAAGTGCTCTTACCTAAATCTGTTTTCCTCATACCTTGTTTTCGTAATCATCTTTTAGCTATATTTCTGTCAGGTTTCTGAAATGCCTATGAAACTTAAAAACCTTAGCGTTGTGTTGTGTTTCATTTTATTTAAGTAACGGTCATTCTACTTCGATTTGTTGATTTGTTAATGTTTTTTCATAATGATTCCTTCCTCTACAGTTGTTTTTGTTTTAGTTTATTTGATGTTGTTATTCCACAGATGAGCCCGCATAATGGGCTTTGTGGGTTTCTTTGAGATTAAACAATGTAATATGTGTTTTGTGAAATAAATTGAATAAAAAAAAAATAAAAAAAAAAAAATTATTATTATTATTATTATTATTATTATTATTATTATTATTATTATTATTATTATAATTATTGTTGATACATTTCTTTCTTTCATAACCTTACATATTTAATACATTCGACCTTCCACAAACTGTGCATGCAGCTTATCTGTGGAACTATGTTTATTAAAGATAAGGATTTATTCACTTCTGAACACTTAACCTAATATAATTGAAATTTGATTTATTGAGATTACCGACTGTGAGTCACAATAAATGTGATAATTATATAAAGTTTGACATTATGAATAAATTTATGAATGAACAGAATGGGAGAAAATTGATAATACCTGAAAAACATAAAATATAAAAATCACATAACCACAATTTCCTCACTCAACTATAATATTATTTTGAAGCAAATATGTCTTTAATTTAATTTTTATATCTCTAAATGAATCTAATTCTTTAACTTCTGGAAGAATCTTATTAAAATATAAAGGTACAGAGTAGCTTAACGATCTCTTCCCATATTTGAGCGAGCGTAGCGAGCGTCTCCACTTGACTCTTATGGCTCGAATGTCTGTTTTTTTTTTTTTTTCTGTTACTGCTTCGGTACAGGTCGCACCGTTTCTCTGATCGACCTGAAATTTTGCACACATGCACATACCACCTATGCGGGTTGCTGTATAGTTTTGTGGCAAAATCGTTCAAAAAGTTAAAAAGAAACATTAAAGTTAATCAAAAGTTTTTTTTTCAAACTAAACGGCGACAATATCTGAGGTAGTTAAATCATTTAGAATGTCCGTCCGGTCATGAATATGTGAATTTTATTTTGATCCGATAAGTAGTGTAGATGGAAATTACATTATAACAAAGAACCATTACCATAGCAATGGAAAGTCGCGCAGCTTTTTTGGCTCATGATAGCGGTCGAACGGAGGCTCGGATCGAGTTGAAATTTTGACCATCTGCAAGCTTCGTTCCCGATTGAATGCCATTAGTTTTGTGGCAAAATCGTTTAAAAAGTTATAAAGTTACATTAGAGTTAATCTAAAGTTTTTTTTTAAAACTAAACGGCGACAAAATCTGAGGTAGCCAAATCATTTAGAATGTCCGTCCGGTCACGAATATGTTAATTTTATTTTGATCCGATAAGTAGTGTAGATGGAAATTACATTATAACAAAAGTAACGTTGCCATGGCAACGAAAACTCGCACGAGGTTCGCACTATGCACTGCCACCTAGAAGAAATCAAAATACTATCGAGGAAGCAGTGTATTATTTGTAACGTTTTTCCAAAGAAATGATGTCAAGATCCTCTAGATGGCGGTGGATTTTATCCATTCTCTCCTATTTTACAAATTTTCAGCTAAATCGGTCAAGACCTTAAGACTAATTGGTAATCATAATTCGAAAAATGATGTTAAAAAATGAAAGAGGCAGTGAAGATACAAAGATACACTTTAGAAGGCATGACGTGAATTAGTACAATGCAAAGATGTTGGAATAGTATATAGTGTACAATGTCAATATCCAGTTAGGCCTACACTGTGTGGTGGGCCTTATGGGAATGTCGTACTCGGGTCATGTTGCACGTACCGGTGCTCGCTCAACAACGCGTCCAACTGAGCGTTTTCCTAGTTATTGTTAAAGGGTGGTAACTGGTATATTCCTGCACTTTTGGCTCGAGTTGAAGGCTTGTGGTCTATAAGAATTTTTATTATTATTAATATTATTATTTTCATTATTATTATTAATACTAGGGAAACGCCAAAGTCGTTGTTAAACGAGTGAGTGAGCCATGTGTTGAGTACCCGGTTACATTACTTTTCTTCCCCTTACCTTAGGCCTACCTAGCCTATCATAGGCTAGAGAGGCGCATTATGACCTTACAGTTGACGCGCCCGTCCCCGTATACCAACTAAACTTTAAAAAACTATTATTTATACGAATATAATTATCAAACTTAAATGCAAATGTTCCCGGGTACTCACCACATGACTCGCTCACTCGTCTAACTACGACTTTGGCGTTTCCCTAGTCTAGTTGGCTAAGGCGCCCTTGTAGCCGAAATGTGAAAGAAGTGGGTTCAATCCCCTGGTCGGGAAAGATTTTGTAATTTCTAGATTGTATTTCAAAAATAATTAAACATGTTTTGAAATGCATATAACGCAGTGTAGTCCATCATCTGTGGCAATAGGGCCTACTATGGTAAACATAGCCAGTACGATATACGTGAAAATATTGCAAGGTTTACTCAATCTACGAGCGGAATTTGGGGGTACCTTGACGTGCAACATTCGACAGACCTTGCATGGGCACGGCATTTCACGGCCAGGCGAATAACAAACAAAAAATATCTTTTCAAAATCTAAACCATTGTCGTTAAAATAATTTCTAAACATTGGAAGTCTATTTTTCAGTTTATTATTTCTTGTAGGTTTAAATCGCAATGAATCTTGCTGATTTTGTTAGCAGTTCTCAATAAACTCGTACCGGATGTCTGTTTAAAATTTCAGCGCAATCTGTTCAGCGATTCGGCTGATTTTCAACGTACACACACACACTCACATACACACGCACGCAGACTAACGATTGACCGCCATGTTAGTTGAATGGAGATCACTCCGTTCGCTACGCTCACTCGTTTATTAATTATTATTTTTATTATTATTATTATTATTATTATTATTATTATTATTATTATTATTAATTTTATTATTATTATTATTATTATTATTATTATTATTATTATTTTTATTATTTTTATTATTATTTTTTCAAATTAAAGGCTTTCGCGGCCCGGTAAATAATTAACACAATTAACTGGTCGGGATAAAAGCAGAATCGACGCGGCGAAATGTCCCGACCAGTTAATTGTGTTAATTATTATTATTATTATTATTATTGGGACAGTCTGGACGATTGTCGCAAAGAAAATTGTAAAGGTATAATTGTTTTCCACTTAAATATTAGATCTATAAGGAAAAATTGGGACAAACTACTCGTGGTATTGCAAAACCAGATAAATAAATTCCATATATTATAATATTAGTCTTAAGTGAAGTTAATGTTTTAGAAGAAAGCTCAGTGTATCAAATAGATGGTTATAATCGTTATTGTAAACCACGACTTAGTAAGAGAGGGGGTGGATAAATACTATTTGTTAGCAAAACTGTGAGGTTTGACATAGAAGATGTATTATTTCATAGTTTTGAAGGGATTTGTGGTGACCTGATTATAGGAGCAGGAAGTGTTATATCACTGTTATGTGTATATAGACCTCCTGTATACAATACAAAATTAGAGTTTATTAACGAAATAGAAAACTATTGGATGCAAAATAAAAATAAACATTGCATATATATTGGTGATTCAAATATTGATGTACTCGATCATAATGATGTCAGAGTTCAGTTGTATCAAGCGTGTTTAGCAACTAGTGGGTTTGTACAGTGTGTCACTGCAGCAACGCGAGAGGAAATAGTAAATCATAGGCTTAGCAGTACCTGTATTACCATGTTTACATCCGAGGTATTGACCTAGATGTCAAAACAGCGGTATATACAACAAAGATTAGCGATCACTATATGATAGTTGCATCCACAGGAATTTACCTTGTTCATATAAATACAATAAACGAACCAGTTGCGAAGAAATGTATTAACGAAGCTAAATTAGTGGAAGTGTTAAAACGCATTAAATGGGATAATTTATTATCAGCCAAGAAGTGTATTCCCTTATACGAATCAATCCAGAGCAATTTTAAAATAGCCTACGATGTGGCTTCTAATTTTAAAGAATCGAAAGTTAAAAGAAGAGTGAATAAAGTGTGGATGACGAAAGAGTTATTAAAATCAGTAAAGGAAAGAGATCGCGCTTTTCAAAGGTGGAAAAAATGTCCGCAATTCAGTGTATTTAAAAATGAATATAGGAGAGATTATAATAGGTTAAGAAATAGAACAAATGAAAATATAATCGATGGTAAACGAAATTACTTTGTACATGCATTAGAACAGGGTAAAGACTGCAGAAAAGCAACGTAGCAAAATATAAATGAAATAATGGGTCGGAAAAGGAAAGATACAGTTGAGGAAGTTATAAACAAATTTTTAAGTAGACATGATACAATTCCAAACATTGCTAATAATTTTGCGAATACCTTTGTAGATGAAATTGAAAATATTGTTCACATTTGCGACATTAAGTGTGTAGATTACAATATGAGAGATAATGCATACGAGCAACAATTACAGTCGATATACGTGCCTCCTATTTAAGCGACCGGAGTCAAAGAAATAATACTTAAAATGAATAATAATAAAAAGGCAGGTATTGACGGAATTAGAGTTAAGGATTTGCAAAATATAGTTGATGAGATCAGTCCAGTTATTGCCCTATTTATTAACTTATCCTTGAAGGAGGGTATTATTCCAGAAACATTGAAAACATCTGTTGTCAGGCCAATTTTCAAAAAGGGCGACCATTTGAAATATGTCAATTATAAGCCAATTGCCATTATGTGTAGCATTGAAAAAATACTTGAAAGATACGTGGCAAATTGCTTAATAGATAACATGACGAAATTTAAAATAATAAACGAACAACAAAATGGATTTCAAAGAGGAAAAAGTACAGTAGACCTTTTGGCATTCTTTTCTGACCTAGTTAATACTAAGCTAGACGAAAATTTTAACATTTTATATTGTATGTTTATCGATTATAAAAAAGCATTTGACACCTTTGATTTTAATAAGCTGCTAGATGCATTGGAAAGTATTGGGTTTAGAGGTACATTGTTAAATTGGTTTAAAAATTATTTATCGAGCAGAAAGTTAATTTTAAGAATAGGCGAAGTGTATAGTGAAGCAAAGTCATGTAGCAGTGGCGTTCCACAAGGCTCTATTTTAGGACCTCAGCTTTACTCAATATATGTAAATATTATGGTTAAGTATATTATTAAGTGCATTGCTTTTTGCTACGCTGATGACTTTGCTTTAGTGTATATCCATAAAAACGTAAAAATTGCAGAAAGATACTTGCAAAATTATTTTCTAAATTTACTCAGGTGGAACCATGACGTAAGGCTAATCGTAAATATTGAAAAACCAAAGATTGTGCACATTTCTATGCCGCTAAACGCGGGTCGAAATACTAATATCAATGTTATTGCCCACAATTTTGAATGCTTACATCTGAACGCGGGTAAAATTGATCTGGATTGTTCGTGTGATACATCGATTGCAACTGTTTACAGCCATAAGTATGTGGGGTTGGAGATTGATAGTAACTTTAGTTGGAAAATACAAGCTGAGAAAATATGTAAACGCTTAAGGTCATGCGCTTACCAATTATATGCAGTTAAAAGTATTTTACCATTTAAATATGTAAAGATGGTTTATATAGCCCTTGCAGAGTCGGTTATTTCTTACGGTCTGTTTATTTGGGGAAATGCTTCGTTATCACAGCTAAATAGCATAATCTCTATTCAAAATAAAATAATGAAGATGATCACTTTTGAAAATAATTTAAGCACTTTAGAATGTTATAGACTACAAAACGTTTTACCATTACAGAAATTATTCACATATACATTAGTTTTGAAACATTTTTTCGTTAATACTCGCAAAAATGGTATAAATCACACTTCTTCTACTCACTCCAAATCTTCGGAAGTATACCAGTTTCCACGGGTTGCAAATAAGTATGGTAAAAGAACACTTAGCTACACTATACCTTTCTTTTTTAATAGTATTCCAAAGAACATCAGAGATTAAGAGACTATTTATGAAATCAAAAGAGAACTAAAGGCATTTTTATTACGAAATATGCAGTGAAGTTAGGGTTGTTGTGTATTTGTTACATAAGTGTTCCATAATTTAATGTACATGAATTAGCACTCTAATATTTCACTGTTCTATATCTGTTCTATTCAATGTTTATTCACTGTATTATCTGCAAACTGTTGCTTCACAAAAATGTTTTTGGCTAGTATAAGTATTTAATTTGCACATTAATTACTTGCTTTTATCTACTATTTTAATCTTTTATTTTAGTGTTATATATTTTTATTTTTATTTTATTTTTTATTACACGCTGAGTCATTCACTGCTTACTGTTACATACTGTTACTTCACTAATTATTGTATTGCTATCTAGAATTTTGAAATATTGAATTAGTTAAAAATCATTATTTCACATGCATGATTTTCTTTAATGTAACATGTTCCACAGTTAAGCTGTCCTGTGCAGCTTGTGGATGGCCGAACTTGTTTGGTAAAAAAATGTATAAGAGATATGTATTTCAATAATATATATATATATTAAGTTTTTAAGGCTTTCGTGGCCCGAAGTATTAGAATCACAATTGTAAACTTGTCGGGTTATTTCGCCACGTCGATTTGACTTACCCATGTCAACGTTTCTGGACCGCTCTGGCCCGTTCATCAGGACGACGACCAGAGCCCAGAGCCAGAGCCAGAGACCAGAGCCCAGAGCGGTCCAGAAACGTTGACATGGGTAAGTCAAATCGCGTGGTGAAATAACCCGACAAGTTTACAATTGTGATTCTAATATATATTATATATATATATGTAATGGAACGGCTTCACCGTGTCTCCATTAGACCTTCCTTAACCACAAAATAATTTTTGGATAGCTCATTTGCATGTCAAAAATGCAAATATAGCTATAATTTATTCAATAACTGATTTGCCTACCAAAATGCAAATCAGCCACAATTAGTAGAACAAGTAATAATGTAATTAGGAGGTAATCAAAGTATCGCAATCAAGTAAAGATGGTAAATGGGAACATGAAACACACAGAAACGGGAGAATCGAGGAACGAAGAGATCAAAATATTAAACTGGGACTGCAGTGGAGGCTAAATAAAATTGTCTGAGCCTGGGAAGGAGGCTAGTTCGAGGCTAAAATGTCGCAAAAACATCCCTGGGGCTATCAAATTGAATAGCGATGACTGGCAGGGCGACACCAGACGATGTACCAATGTGCGGTGATGCACATGAGCGCCGAAAAAGTCGGAATTAGTCCGCTCGACTGCTTTAGCGAACACGATTATAATTGGCTTCGAGGAACAGTCCAAGGGAAAGGGATGCAGCCAAGGCCCCACATACACCCCGATCGTCATGAGATGAAGGCCACAAGGGAAACCACGGGGGTATATGGCGGAGAGCGAAGCCAACTAGGGCAAGTTTTAGCGCGAGCCGGGTAGAGAAAAAAGGACAGTTTTCGGGGAAAATCCATGATTCCACGGGGTTAGCTCAGTGACCGACGAGGAGCTAGGTGCTCAGGAGGAACACGGACGGCAGTTGGTTTGGGGGTAGTGACGCGGAGGAGGCTCGTGACGTGGTCCGGCCTCGGTGTGAAGTAGAGTTACTCGGCGGAGGGAAAACGTGCCTGCCCGACTTCACGATGAAGTTACGACGGTAGTACTTAGGACGGCCTAAGTCTCGGGGTCGAGGAGTTTGAAAGTGATTTAAAAGTGAGCGAGTTAAGTAGTAGAGCGTGAAGTAGATTGGAATAGATTTGAATTGAAAGTGGATTGATAGCGAGCGAAGTGAAGTAGTAGAACGTGCAGCAGTTGGAGTATTATTTGAAATTTGGGAGTGAGTTAATAGTGAGCGAAGTCGAGTAGTAAAGCGAACTGTGGATTGGAATATTATTTGAAATTGAGACTGAGCTAATAGGAAGCGAAGCGAATGGAATCGACGCGGCGTGAACTATAAGTTAAAATTACCTGTGGTACACAGTACGGACTAAAAAGAACAATCACCGGAATAATAAGCGAGCCTGATCAAACGACTGATGCGAGCAGTGACGACGCGGGAATTGAACCTATCAATCGACGCCAGTGAAGCGATCGTCTCACGAGATCAAACTGACGGCACCGTCGGAATGAACCAGAAGATCGCAACCGTGGATTACTTCGTACCCAGTGTGTGTGTATTTATTTAAATCGATATCCCTGATTTAAAATACTGTCCCCGTCGAACAATCATCTTCGAAACATCACAACAAAAAGGAGACAGATGAGTAAAACACCACGTATTAATAATAGTAATTTAGTAGATTCAAGGTCCATCAGGCCACTGTAAACTTGGGCTCAGCACAGCTTATGTAATAGAAGGACCCGACTAGGTAGGGCTTATATAATTTGTATCACCATTTATAAAACCGTAACAATATACCAGGCATTGAAAACCATACACTTTTCACAACCTCTGTAGATAGTGCATGACCTATTGTCCTGTCACTAGACCAATAGTGTTTTGGGAGGGTCTGTACCAGCTGCAGTTAAACGAGACACGGCACCAGACATCCAGTCGGCGCCTCGAAGTCAGACAAATCGTCTGCAATTCATCATTTGTTATAATAGAAATTGTTTTGCAGAATTAGGGATCCAGTGACCAAACCAGGCCGAACTAATTGGATTCTCCAATTAGTGAATTAGAATTAGCATTATTGTTAGTAAATATGGCGCCCAACAATTAAGGGAAATAAGGTGGAAAAGGAGGATTGTTTTGAAGGAGACAATCTAATGTCGAACTAGGGGTTTAAAAACTCGCCAGTGTGACAATATGTCGTCCAATAAGGGGCACAAATCTTTAAATAGCGCCCCAGAGATTAAGAATAAACGTGTAGGAAACCGAAAAACTGTAATAAATAAATAATTAGCACAGTTGAGGTGAGACGGGGGAAAGAGCGATATAGTAAAGACGGAATACTAAGTAAGTGCGAAGAAGACGGGAGTGATAAGGAAAGTAGGGTAGAGGGTTCACTACGATAGGGACACCCCTGAAGGAAAAAGAAAATGAGCAAACAACCGGACGAGAAAGGAAAAATGGCGGGACTATGAAGAAAGTAGAATTTGCAAAACGGGATAGAACCTAGAGAGAACCAAGAATATATGAACATGGGGAGAATGCAGGAAAATCAAGGAAGGAGACGACAGTAATGCAAGAAATAGTGAGGTTTTTAAAGGGAAACTAAATCGGAGTTTAAACAAATTTGACACTAAAAAAAACAAGACAGGCAGAGGAAGCACAAAGACAGGCAGGGGAAGCACAGGCGGAATTAAAAACAAATCGACCCCAAAAATAACAGCATAGCAGAGGATACAAAAAAAGAACAAAAAGGAATAAAAGAAAAAGTAGATCAGCAAACGGGGGAAAATAACGCAAGTAACTGAACAATTAGAACAAATAGTTCAAGAACAAGAACGAATGAACAAAAAAATCGATAAATGGGTAAAAGAACTACAAGAAGTAGACGAGAAAGTAGACAGACAGAAAACAGAACAAAACGCGGTCAACATAAAGATGTGTACACAATCAAAAGAACTGCAAACAAAGTTGAAGGAAGTAGAGGAGAGCATGAAGGGAGAAATAGACAGAGAAAGAAAAGAAATAGCAAGGGAAAGGGAGGAGATGAAACAAGAAATGGAAAGAATGAGACAGGAAATAGAAAACATGAAGTTAGAAATGTCAACACAAAACACTGACATGGAACGATGGACCGAAGGCCGAATGAGAAGGATAGAGAACAACATGCAAATATGTAGAGAACAATGGGATGGAAGAATGATTGAGGAGGATGAACGATTCGACAAACGAGACAAAATCATCACGGGACAATTATACATGATGGAACAACAAATAAAGGGGAAAACCGAGCAGACAGAAAAAACTATGCACATCCTAATCAAAGAAAACAATGCAAGAGACAAAAGAGTGGAACATGACATAGGAACAATATCTCAAGACGTAGGGGCAATAAAGGCAGAAATAACGAGAGCTAAGGAAAAGGGGGAAAAGTATCACAAGCGAGTGGAAGAGATGGAGATGCATTTATACCACACTGAGAAAGATTGGGAGGGAACACATAACGACGATGATAGAAGAAGAAAGAAAAGACAAGCGGATAATAGGGGAAGAAAAATACACACCGCCAAGAGAAGATATCTTACGACAGAGTGTAGAACAACAGTATCAAGAAGGGAATGGAACAAAAGAAAAGAAATACGAATGCAGATCAGTGGGATGGGAAAGAGAAAACTATGTCAGCAATAAATTGGTAAAGAAGAGATAAGATTTGCTAATTGCGAATCGATTGCATCCACTAGATTTCGTAACACAAATAGAAGGAAGGTTCGAGATGTATGAGATAACGGGCAAGGAAAGACTGGGACTGGCCATACAATGTTGCGCGGGGAGCGTGAGTGAGTGGGCGAAGGAACGTAATTTCAAAACATACCAGGAATTCAAAACAGCATTTCTAGAGCGATACTGGAACCAGTTCGAACAAGGAAAAATTATGAAACAGATATATAACGGGAAATACCCAGGGAGAAGTGCGGGAACAATGTCCGATTACTTCAGAAACTGATAAAGCAAGCAGAATATTTGGATTGTAAAATACCGGAACCGGCGCTAGTACAGCAACTAGTGGGGCATTTCAAGGAGGAAATTAAAATAGCATTGATACACACGGGTGACGAAGCACAGGCTGTCATCAAAGTACTAGAGAGATTAGAGCGAGATAACATTTCATTCATGGAACCAGTGACGGCAGGCAATTATAAGGGGGGATATGGAAATTACCAGCGTAATCAACCGAGTAGAGGACCAAGGTACAATCAAGACAATAATGATCGAAGGAATAACCAAAACGATGACTGGCGAGGTCGACAGCAAATGCAAGAAAATGCACACGAAAATGAGTTTGCCAGCCAATGAAAGGGGGGTTTAAAGCGGGGGGGTCGGTGTAAAAGGCGAGATACAACGACCCAAAGACAATAGTAACGCCCAAGAAATAAACACAATCTTTGAGAAGCCATGCGAATTTCTAAAAAGAAACAGACGAAATAAAGAAAAAAAAAAACCCAACATGCCCAATAAAAAAATGTAACAGTTGAAGGTAGAGGGACCACTGCGCTACTGGGACTCCGGAAGTCAGGTATCATGCATGTCAGACAGTCTGTATGAAACACTGATAGCAAAGGGAAAGCAGATGGCAAACCTTGCCATTAGGGGTTTGGGGACAGTGGTAGGAGCAACAAATAAACGAAGTAAACGTGTAACGAAACAAGTTTACGTAACAATAACAATAGGAACAATAGAAACGAAAGCAATATGCTTGGTGGTGACGGAATTAATACGCGATGTAATATTGGGAATAGATTGGTGACTGACAAGCGTCAAATAGACTTCTTCAAGCAAAATATAACAATCAATGGGCAAACGATTGAAAACAGTATGAGCAAGCTAGACAGCATGGCGACAACAGAGGACCACGGGCTATGCGCTATGTGCGAGATACTCGAGAATGAGGGGGTAGGGGCGCAGAATGGCGACGCAATGGTACCGTCGACGAGTGCACATGGAGCGGACGAGAGGAGACGAGGCTCGGCGGAAATGACCGAACAACAACAGGCCTGTCTAGAGCGTGTGCTAGATCGACACCGGGCGGTGTTCAATGACAAACCGGGGCGGATAAAGTTTTTGGAATGCAAACTACAACTTAGATCAGACGAAGAATTTTTTGCTCGTAAACTATCCAATACCAAAGCACATAAGGAAGCGGTAGACAAAAAAAATAAAGAAAATGTTAAAAACGAGGGTAAATAGAATTAACAACAAGCCCGTATGTAAATCCAATGATAGTAGTGGTGAAGAAAGGAGGAGCAGTAAGGTGTGTTTAGATGGGGGGCAACTAAACCAGAAACTAGTGGTCGAGCATGAGAGCCCGTGTCCACCACAAGAGATTTTGCAGAGCTTTGGAAAATTTAAATATGTAACAACAATAGACTTGATCGCAAGCTTCTGGCAAGTGAGTCTGCACCCGGATAGTAGGAAGTACACGGCATTTAAACACAAACAAAATATCTATCAATTTACTGTTTTACCATTCGGTCTAAGTGTGTCGGTATCAGTGTTCGTGCGCGCAATGGATAAGGTGCTAGGTCAAGAAATAGGGCCCCTTCTGTAAGGTGTATGTAGACGATCTTTTGGTTTCACTCGGAAACATTCCCGGAACATATGGAGCACATAGGAATAGTGTTGGACAAGTTTGGAAGATGCTGGGGCAACAGTGAATCATAACAAATCAAAATTTGTCAAGAAAGTGTGGAAATTTTTTGGGGCATATACTAAGCACGGATGGGATCAGTCCGGACCCGCGGAAGATAGAAGCAATACATAACTGGCCAAGCCGAAAAAAACCCGAAACAATGAAGGGATACTTAGGTCTATGCAGTTTTTATGGATTTATGCAGTAGAATATGCACGAGCAACGGGGGCCGCTACAGGAAATTGTCAAAAGGGTGTGAAATGGGAATGGGGTGAACGGCATCAGGGAAGCTTTCGATAAGACAAAGAAGTTATTTGAAACTAAAGTACAGCTAAAAATTTCCGAACTATAATTGCCGTTTTTTTACAATGTGAGCGAGTGACTACGGATTGGGCGCACATCTGTATCAAATCGAGAAGAAGGCCAAGAGAGGGTGGATGTATGGCATCACGCCTACTACAAGGAGCGGAGGTACATTATACAATAACCGAAAAAGAACTACTATCAATAGTATGGTCATTAATGAAATTCCGAATCTTCATAAGGGAGCAGAACTAACCATTGTTACAGACCATAAGGCATTAACGTTTATGATGAAAAGCAGACTATTATCTGGAAGGTTAACGAGGTGGATACTGCTCATACAACAGTTCCGATTCAAGATCGAACACTGTGCGGGAAAGAATAACATGGTTGCGGACGTGCTGAGTCGGTTTCCGATAAGGGACGACGGAGAGATAACAACGGAGACAACAATAAACCAGGAAGTGGTGATTGCGCCGATCGTTTTATGTATTGACAATGAGACAAAAAAGAAGCTTAAAGAGATAGAAAAACATCAGAGGGAGGATAAAACCGGTTCGGAGAAATCATAAGGAAAATAGACGCAGAAGATTCAGGAATAAAAGAAAAATACATAATAAACAAAACAGGCTATACTGGCGTGCAAGACGGGGGAAAATGGAAGCATGTCTACCCAAAAATCTAGAAAATGACGTCGTGGATAGCGTACATCGGGAGATAGGGCATTTCGGAGCAATGAAATGCATAATGATAATAAAAGAATACTTCTATTTTAAAGGAATGGCGAGAATAATTCGACAAAGAGTGGGGGGTGTGACAAATGTCAACGACCAAGCATCCGAACAGAACCGAACGAGGAAACGTTTGCACCAATAATACCCGGGAAAAAGAAGGGAGTGCTTGTAGCAAGTGATATATTTGGGCCACTGCCAAGAGGATTACGAGGGTGTCGATACGTGCTAGGGTTTAGGAGTATTTCAAAACTCGTAACGTTATATCCGATGGTCAAACAAACAGCAAATGCCTTGACTATAAACGTTAAAAGATACATAAATGAGGTGCAACGACCAATTGGGGTTTTAAGCGATCATGGAACGCAGTATACGTCACACGAATGGAATGAGGCACTGGAAGCAGAGGGGGTTAAGGGATATATGAGTTCTATTCGAACCCACAGTCGAACCCCGGGTTTAAAGACAAATGCGCGAGTTGGGAGGTTATTGCGAGTCTACTGGCAGGCAACCACGAGGATGGGTGAAGTGGGGTCCCGCAAATTTAAGATTGGTTAAACTCGGTACATCATGAGAGTACAGGATACACGCGTCGGAGTTACATTACAATAAAAAATTCACACCAACCGTAGCATCATACTATAAATATTCGATAGACGAGGTAATTTAAACAACAAGAGAAATGAAGATAGAAATCGCGAGGGAAAAAACTAATAAGTAAGGGAGAAAAACGCAAAAAAGCAACATGAAAATAAATACCCCACAAAAACAGTATTCAAAATTGGAGACAAAGTCTATTGAAGTCATTACACGTATCCGACCTATCTGCAAAAGAATGCCGGAAGATGTTTAATATTTCGAAGGCCATATGTCGTAATTCGATCGCAGGCAAGAATGCGTATCACCTAGAGACGGCCGAAAGGGAAAAACTAAAGGGGTGTTCAACATAGTGAACTAAAGCCCTACAAAACATTGCCACCCGGATAGCATGGGAGGGAACAGTAAGAAATAACGGAAAACCAGTATAAAATCAACTAAAAAGAATGAACAAAAAATCAGTTAGTTGACGTAGGGAGCTAGAGGGGGGGGGGAGTAAGGAGTGACCAGCACGGGAAGCGACAAGGCGATTTGGTAAAACTTTACAATGTCATGACGCATAGAATAGATGGTATTATAGAAGAATAGTTGTGAATTACAAGGGCAAACATCCACTTTATGTGTTAGAAAGAATTTACCACGTGAATGCATTACACTGTATTGCATATATTGTATTAGTATTAGAATTGATATTTCAGTCTCATGTTTTATGTATGTATTTTTTAAAGGTGATTTGTAATTAGTAAAATGTAGGAATTGTATTCCATATTCATAAAGAAAATGAATTTAGAAAAGTAGGTGGAAGAAGAATAGTCAAAAGTTCGACGCCAGAGGGGGGCGGGGGAAGTAGCTAGGTTTGACTGGTTGTCTCAGCTAGTGTTTGAAAGCACGGGCGAGGTGAAAAAACTGGGGGGAAACCAGTACACAGCTGACAGACGAGTGTGGCTGGAGCCGAGCTGGGGGAGGTTTGGGGAAAGACGAGCGTGATTGGTCGGCACGCAGCAAGCGCGAGCCGAGGCGAAGGTGAGGAACCAGACGCGGAAGCTACGACGGCGATGCAGCGAGCGAGTCGAGTCGATCCACCCTAGCGCGATCCACGCGAAACCATGAGATAGGTTGTTGGCATAGGCGGTCTGTCCACTTGAGTTTGACTTGATTTATTCAACCTAGATTTTGATCTGTATTTGGAATTCAATGTGAGATGTCGTAATAGATTTTAGTTTTGTATTTCATAATCGAATTAGATGAAGTTTGGAGTTTGAATTTTGAACTATAATTTGGATTTTGATTCCAATCAGGGGGTGGTAGTCATGCTTCGACATGATCTTTTGGGTGTGTTACGTAACCTAAAT
The DNA here is from genome assembly GCA_024449915.1 of Sweltsa coloradensis. Taxonomy (NCBI): domain Eukaryota; kingdom Metazoa; phylum Arthropoda; class Insecta; order Plecoptera; family Chloroperlidae; genus Sweltsa; species Sweltsa coloradensis. Next base: position 24,121 of record JAMZAV010005926.1, on the reverse strand, counting down.
TGAATATCAAAGCATATGTAATAAAAAAAGGTATTCAATAAATTGATGAAAGAGAAAAAAATATTTTAGTGGTATGATGAAAAATGAAGGTCATAATAACAGATGGAACTTTAGGGGGATGTTTAATCAAATATGTAAACAATTAGCTGAAACATAGGAGGGTACTGTAATGGAACGGCTTCACCGTGTCTCCATAGACCTTCCTTAACCACAAAATAATTTTGGATAGCTCATTGCATGTCAAAAATGCAAATATAGCTATAATTTTTTCAATAACTGATTTGCCCACCAAAATGCAAAAACAGCCACAATTAGTAGAACAAGTAATAATGTAATTAGGAGGTAATCAAAGTATCGCAATCAAGTAAAGATGGTAAATGGGAACATGAAATCACACAGAAATGGAGAATCGAGGAACGAAGAGATCAAAATATTAAAAATGGGACTGCAGTGGAGGGCTAAATAAAAATTTTCTGAGCCCGGGGAAGGAGGTAGTTCGAGGCTTTAAAAAGTCGCAAAAACATCCCTCGGGCTATCAAATTGAATAGCCCATGACTGGCAGGGCGACACCAGACGATGTACCAATGTGCGGTGATGCACACTGAGCCGCCCGTAAAGTCGGAATTAGTCCGCTCGACTGCTTTAGCGAAAAACCCATTATAATTGGCTTCGAGGAAAAGTCCAAGGGTAAGGAGCAGCCAAGGTCACATTTCACCCCGATCGTCATGAGCATGAGGCCACAAGGGAAACCACAGGGGTATATGGCGGAGAGCGAAGCCAACTAGGGCAAGTTTTAGCGCGAGCCGGGTAGAGATAAAAGACAGTTTTTTGGGGAAATCCCATGATTCACGGGGTTAGCTCAGCTGGGCCCACGAGGAGCTAGGTGCTCAGGAGGAAAACGGGGCGGCAGTTGGTTTGGGGTAGTGACGCGGAGGAGGGCTCGTGACGTGGTCCGGGCCCCGGTGTGAAGTAGAGTTACTCGGCGGAGGGCAACGTGCCTGCCCGACTTCACGATGAAGTTTCGACGGTAGTACTTAGGACGGCCTAAGTCTCGGGGGTCGAGGAGTTTGAAAGTGATTTAAAAGTGAGCGAAGTTAAGTAGTAGAGCGTGAAGTAGATTGGAATAGTATTGAAATTGAAAGTGGATTTATAAACGAGCGAAGTGAAGTAGTAGAACGTGCAGCAGTTTGGAGTATTATTTGAAATTTGGAGTGGATTAATAGTGAGCAAAGTCGAGTAGTAAAGCGAACTGTGGATTGGAATATTATTTGAAATTTGGAGTGAGATAATAGTGAGCGAAGTCAAGTAGTAAAGCGAACTGTGGATTGGAATATTATTTGAAATTGAGACTGAGCTAATAGGAAGCGAAGCGAATGGAATCGACGCGGCGTGAACTATAAGTTAAAATTACCTGTGGTACACAGTACGGACTAAAAAGAACAATCACCGGAATAATAAGCGAGCCTGATCAAACGACTGATGCAAGCAGTGACGACGCGGGAATTGAACCTATCAATCGACGCCAGTGAAGTGATCGTCTCACGAGATGAAACTGACGGCACCGTCGGAATGAACCAGAAGATCGCAACCGTGGATTACTTCGTACCCAGTGTGTGTGTATTTTTTTAAATCGATATCCCCGATTTAAAATACTGTCCCCGTCGAACAATCATCTTCGAAACATCACAAACAAAAAGGAGACAGATGAGTACAAACACCACAGTATTAATAATAGTAATTTAGTAGATTCAAGGTCCATCAGGCCACTGTAAACTTGGGCTCAGCCACAGCTTATGTAATAGAAGGGTCCGACTAGGTAGGGCTTATATAATTTGTATCACCATTATCAACCGTAACAATATACCAGGCATTGTAACCACTACACGTTTCACAACCTCTGTAGATAGTGCATGACCTATTTTCCTGTCACTAGACCCAATAGTGTTTGGAGGGTCTGTACCCGCTGCAGTTTAACGAGACACGGCACCAGACATCCAGTCGGCGCCTCCGAAGTCAGACAAATCGTCTGCAATTCATCATTTGTTATAATAGAAATGTATTGCAGAATTAGGGAAACCCGTGACCAAACCCGGCCGAACTAATTGGATTCTCAATTAGTGAATTAGAATTAGCATTATTGTTAGTCAAATATGGCGCCCAACAATTAAGGGAAATAAGGTGGAAAAAGGAGGATTGTCTTGAAGGAGACAATCTAATGTCGAATAGGGGGTTTAAAAACTCGCCAGTGTGACATATATATTATTATTATTATTACTATAATCATTATTATTATTATTATTATTATTATTATTATTATTATATTATTAAATTATTATTATTATTATTTTATTGGATGTATTTCATACAAACTCGGTTAAAACCGGAGCTAACATGTTGTACGGACTTACGTCAAGTACTTCCATGTGTACCTATTACATACATTATTACTTTTGTCTTAACTCTAACTAAAATAAGTCATTTATAAATTGTAATATTGTTTGTAGATGATGTTTTCTTTCTGCTGTGTACGGTCGTGGCCGATTTCTCGTCGCCATCCTAGCATTTGCTCTTCGGACTATGGGAAACCACGAAAACCATGTCAGGATGGAAGCTGTCTCGAAATCTCGAAGTATCATTCTTAGTTTAGAAATTTACGAACTATTCTACACGTGTTGAGTATTACTGCCTTTTGAGTCTCGATGTATACATTGGGTGAAGATCTAGTTGTTTAATGCTTTCATGTAGCTTCCTTCGGTATGATGCGCGTTGGCTGATATAATGAATGGGATTGTATTCACCTTTTTCTGTTTCCACATCTTCTGATCTCAATTGCAAGTTCACTATACTTGTCAATTTTTTTCTTCCACGTGGTCTCGACGTTATGGCACATTGGGATAGCAACGTCGATAAGGGTAGTTTCTTGTTTCTTCTTGTCAATTATTATTAAATCCGGTCTGTTGTGATGTATCGTTTGGTCTGTTATAACTGTGCGGTCGTAATATAATTTGTAATCTTTACTATCTAGTACTTTCTCTGGTTTGTATTTGTAGTAAGGTGTGTGTGTGTCAATGAGGTTGTACTTGATTGCTAGTTTTTGATGAATAATGTTAGCTACTTGGTTATGTCTGTAGAGGTAATCTGTTTGACATAGTGACTTGCACCCGGATATGATGTGTTCGATTGTTTCACCCTTGCACTACATTTTCTACATTGATCGTTTACTGTCGCATCTTGTATTATGTATTTTTTATAATTGTTCGTCGCAATCACTCTGTCTTGAATAGCCATCATAAAACCTTCTGTTTCTCCAAATAGTTCCCCGTTGTTTAACCACCTATTTGATGCTTTAATATCTACGTGACCTTTGTGTAGTTCATCATAATGTCTCTTGTGTAGTCTTTCTGAGAGACGTAACTCTTTTGAAGCGTCAGTTATGAGTTTCCCTTGTAGATTGACATTTTCGTTTGCTAGATTGAGTGGAGTTAATGATTTGTCAGCTAGCACCACAGCCCTATGCAGTGTGGATTGGTTGCTCTTTGTAAAAAAGTATTTTCTAAAATGTCTATTGTTTATAATATAAGTTGTTCAGATCAATTTAGGCCCCGTCCTCCTTTTTCTCTTGGAAGTGTCAATCTCTCTATTGCTGATTTAGGATGATGTATTCTGTGTTTGGTAAGTGTAGTACGAGTTAATATTTCCAAACGCGTGGATGTCTGTCTGCGTCCATTTAATGATTCCGAATGAATATGTCAGTACTGGTACTGCATATGTATTATTGCTGTGATCTTGTTTTTACCGTTTAGTTGCGTCTTGAGGATAGACTTTAGTCGTTTCTTGTATGTATCTATCAATTTTGCTTTCATAACTTTATGTTCAATTCTGGCAGCTTGAGAGAATCCTAAATATTTGTATACATCGTTATCGTCCATTATTCCAATCCTATTTCCATCATCTAGCTGGAACTCTTCTGCTTGTGTGACCTTACCCTTTTCGATATGTAGCGTCTTACATTTGTCTACTCCAAACTCCATGCAGATATCTTGACTAAATTCTAATGTTGTATTGACTAGACTGTTTAGTGAGCAAAATTTGATGCATACAACTTTAGGTCATCCATGTAGAATAGGTGGGAAATTGTGTGACATACCACATTATTGTCTTTAATTTTAAATCCGTATGTCGATTCGTTAAGCATATGTTCCAGTGGGTTTAATGACTGACAAAACCATAATGCACTTAATGAGTCACCTTGGAAAATGCCACGGTTTAGTTGTTTTCGGATCTGTAGTTATCTGCTGGTTTTTCATATTTAGTTTTAGTGTTGTTCTCCATGTCTCCATTACTGTCTTCAAAAAGTTTACAATTACTGGGTTGATTTTATATATTTGTAAAATCTGAATAAGCCATGTGTGTGGTGTTGAGTCAAAGGCTTTCTTGTAGTCAATGTAGTTTACGTGAATATTCCTTTTCTTATTGTGTGCCTGATTCATTACAGTAGAGTCAATAATAAGTTGTTCTTTACATCCCTGTGAGTTCTTACAGCATCCTTTTTGTTCCTCGGCCATGATATTGTGTTCTTCGCAATGATTATATACTTTATTTGTATGCATGAAGTCAATATTTTATATATAGTTGGTAGACATGTAATTGGCCGATATTTACTTGGGTTCTTCGTGTCATTTTTCCTTTGGTTTGAGAAAGGTACTCCTTCAGTAAAGAATTCGGGTATTTCTTTAACTCCATTTATAAACTCGTTGAGACATTTTCTAATTTGGTTTGTGAGTAGTATTGAATTTCTTATACCAAAAATTTTGAATATTATCATTACCTGGTGCTTTCCAGCTATGTGTAGCACTGATTGTCGACTTTAATTCATCAATAGTTATACCTTCGAATCTCATCTCATTAATATCGCTCATCCTAGCTATTTCATCTTGAATCCATTGTGCATCCTGGTTGTGTATTATTTTATTGGATGTATTTCATACAAACTCGGTTAAAACCGGAGCTAACATGTTGTACGGACTTACGTCAAGTACTTCCATGTGTACCTATTACATACATTATTACTTTTGTCTTAACTCTAACTAAAATAAGTCATTTATAAATTGTAATATTGTTTGTAGATGATGTTTTCTTTCTGCTGTGTACGGTCGTGGCCGATTCTCGTCGCCATCCTAGCATTTGCTCTTCGGACTATGGAAAACCACGAAAACCATGTCAGGATGGAAGCTGTCTCGGAATCTCGAAGTATCATTCTTAGTTTAGAAATTTACGAACTATTCTACACGTGTTGAGTATACTGCCTTTTGAGTCTCGATGTATACATTGGGTTGAAGATCTAGTTGTTTAATGCTTTCATGTAGCTCTTCGGTATGACTACAACTACATTGACTACAAGAAAGCCTTTGACTCAACACCACACACATGGCTTATTCAGATTTTACAAATATATAAAATCAACCCAGTAATTGTAAACTTTTTGAAGACAGTAATGGAGACATGGAGAACAACACTAACAACACTACAGATCCAATACAAATTAAACGTGGCATTTTCCAAGGTGACTCATTAAGTGCATTATGGTTTTGTCTGTCATTAAACCCACTGTCACATATGCTTAACGAATCGACATACGGATTTAAAATTAAGGACAATAATGTGGTATGTCACACAATTCCCACCTATTCTACATGGATGACCTAAAGTTGTATGCATCAAATTTTGCTCAACTAAACGTCTAGTCAATACAACATTAGAATTTAGTCAAGATATCATATTATTATTATTATTATTATTATTATTATTATTATTATTTATTATTATTATTATAATTATTATTATTATTATTATTATTTATCATTTAAATACCGTAAAATGGTATATATTGCTCTAGCTGAGTCAGTTTTATCGTACGGTATATCGGCTTGGGGTAATGCGTCTTACTCGCAACTTAAAAAATTAATATCATTACAAAATAAAATTATAAAAATGATGAATGAAAGAGAAATCGTTGATGGGAGATGTGTCTCGGATTTGTATTTACTATTTGATGTTTTGCCAGTTAGGAAAATCTTTGTTTATAAGCTGTTATTAAAGCATTACTTTGACAAAAAATATAAAATTCTTATTGACCACAAGCCTTCAACTCGAGCCAAAAGTGCAGGAATTTACCAGTTACCACCCTTTAACAATAAATATGGGAATAGATCGTTAAGCTACTCTGTACCTTTATATTTTAATAAGATTATTCCAGAAATTAAAGAATTAGATTCATTTAGAGATATAAAAATTAAATTAAAGACATATTTGCTTCAAAACAATATTATAGTTGAGTGAGGAAATTGTGGTTATGTGATTTTTATATTTTATGTTTTTCAGGTATTTATCAATTTTCTTCTATTCTGTTCATTCATAAATTTACTCATAATGTCAAACTTTATATAATTATCACATTGTTTAGACTCATATGTCGGTAATTTCAATTAATCAAATTTCAATTATATTAGGTTAAGTGTTCAGAAGTGAATAAATCCTTATCTTTAATAAACATAGTTCCACAGATAAGCTGCATGTGCAGTTTGTGGAAGGTCGAATGTATGAAATATGTAAGGTTATGAAAGAAAGAAATGTATCTACAATAATATAAAAAAAAAAAAATATTATTATTATTATTATTATTATTATTATTATTATTATTATTATTACTAATATTATTATTATTATTATTATTATTATTATTATTATTATTATTATTTTTACTATTATTATTATTATTATTATTATTATTATTATTATATTATTACTAGAAAAAAAATATTTTTAAGAAAAAGTGATAGTGATGATGTGTGTAAAATTACATCGGAAGAAGATTTGAAATACCTAATTAAGGAGTAATTGACTCTGTTGACAGATTAGCATTAAATTGTATAATTCTTTGTTTTGTTTTTTATTTTTCAAATTTTGTGTGTCTTTAAAACCACAACAAGGCTAAATAAGTAATGTTTTTGTCTCGAGTGATGAAAATGAAGATTATCATGAGCCTCCAATTATAGTCAATAACCTACAGTGTAATACTGTGGAGGACTGGTTTTCGTCATTAGAGACTCCATTTGTTGATAACTTTTGTGTGTTGCATTGCAATTTGCGTAGCATAAACAAGCATTGGATGGAGTTCGAGGCTTGGACACGAGACCACATTCCATACTTTCAAGTGATTGCACTTTCTGATGTGAGTATCAACGAGACGAATGCTATGATTTAAAATTTTCCTGGCTTCTCGCGTCACTTAAATTTGCGGATGAATAAGAGAGGTGGAGGTATTATTCTATACGTAAATAGTTCTTTAGATTTCAAGATTATTTCTATTAATTACAAAGGTGTGGAGAGTTTTTTAGGGGAGGTAATGGCGTTGATCCGCGGGTGTTCGCACTGTCCATACCACTGATTGCTATATTTCCTATTAAAAATATCGATCTTTGGTTGGTTATCGCTCACTCGTCGATTGCGTCGGGCCTACAAGGTTAGCTTGGTCGCTTTGATTTACTGTCCCCCACTGAAAATCAGTTATATAACTGAGTATAACTGAACTGAGTATAACTGAGTGAGTTGCATGTAGATATATTTGTTTTGTTACGTACAACAGCCCGAGAGGAACCCACCTCGACCGGTTTACAAATTAAGTGATGGCTATAATCGAAAAGAATGTACATAATACAACTTTTTAATAAAATTTTTAATTATAAATCTATGTTACAGTATGAATATGATACAATGAATTATTCAATTCAATTTAAGATTCAATAAAGTTTCTAACATCTGACAGAGTCACAAAGCTATTAAAGATACCTAACTTTAAGAAAGAAGACATCCTATTGATAGATTTTTTTTTTGTAAAATAAATTGTAAAATAAAAAAAACACAATCTAGAACTTGACCCATCTAAAAGTTGCCCAAACAAGAAGCCATTTTGGATTGTTCAATTTGCTAGCGATCCGTGCGCGAGTGAGAACTCTAGCTACTAACAGTATGATATCTCTATGAATCACACAAGTCATATAACCAAAGCAATGGAAAAGAATCACAAGACCATGGCACTGTATTTGGATCTCAGTAAGGCGTTTGATATGATCTCTCATAACTTATTGGTAAATAAACTCAACAGGTGTGGTCTTAGAGGAAAAATTGGTCAATGGTTCGAATCATATTTAAATAGAAGAGTGCAAATCGTTGTCATAAATGGAACACACAGCATGAAATTGACTGTAGTACGAGGGGTTCCTCAAGGGTCTGTGTTGGGCCCAATATTTTTCCTAATTTTTATAAACGATCTCGCAATATTGCCTTTGTATGCTTCAGTTACTCTTTTTGCAGATGATGCAGCTTTAGTGCTTTCAGCCGTCACGTATGTTATTTTGCAAATGCTTGTCAATCATGATCTACACATTTTATCTAAGTATTTTAGAAATAACGGTCTTGTTTTAAATAGTTCAAAAACCAAATTCATTGTATTTCGTTTTAAAGAGAAGACTACTTTTCCTCATATGAACATTGTTTACCATGAATCAAACTGCATTGAAACAACTAATTGTAAATGCAAGTGTATTGAAAGCTGCGAGTATATAAAATATTTGGGATTGTATATGGATTCATCATTGAGTTGGAGCATGCACATAAATATGTTAACAACAAAACTTCGATCCATCAGTTATATCATCTACCATCTTAAAAAAATTATGCCATTAAATGTTCTAAGGCAATTGTGTTTCGCTATTTTCCAATCGAATTTGCAATTTGGTATCATTCATTGGGGGGGAACATTTGATTATAAACTAACATCACTGATCACTGCTCAAAACTATATCATAAGAACCATATTTAATCTTCAGCGGCTTCAGTCAACTGACTTCGTTTATATAGAGTACGACATTCTTCCATTGCCACAACTGTATTTTTATAGAACTGTTTTATATGTTTTTAGTAATCTTAGTAACCATGACTTTGTGAATAGTGCTGTCAATACTAGAAATTCATCAGTGCTACGTTTAACTGTACCTGACTTTAGATTAACAAATACACGTAACCAGTTATCATATAAAGGCCCATATCTGTTCAATTCTATTTATGCAAGATTCCAGAGTTTAAACCATGTATGAAATATGTTTGTTTTAAAAAACTTGCAGAAAATGCAGTAAAAGAGAGGTGAATTATTTTCCATTTTAAAATTGCTTTTACCTTTAATATTAAGATTATGTATGTAGGCCTACTTGTGCGTTGTTTTATTGAAATGTTTTTTTGGATGGTTACATTTAAAACTCATTATCATGAATTTTTAATTATACATTTTATTTTGAATTTTATTTATTTATTTAATTGGTTAATTATTTTGTTAAGGTTTTAAGGATGTATATTACATTAATATTTACCGTGGCGGCTGGCACAATTCAAATGTTATGATATGAAGCAGTCTTTCACACGAGCAGTCTGCTCATGAAGGCAACTTGCTTATTTGATATTGTTTAATGTATTGTGTGTGTTTAATCAAATAAATTGAATTGAAATTGAATTGAATTATTAATTAGCCTTTGAATAAAAAAATAATAAAAAATAAAAAAAATAAAAACACATGTCGTGTCCGACTGCCTTACTACATCATAACTAACATAAATAAAAACAACTAACAATAAGTATAGTAGGTGGCACAAACGTTTCTCGCTCGATTTTTGTGATGAAGCAACGCCATTTTACAAAATTGTGGAAGGGGTATTTAACCGCTAAACTAAAAAAATATATTTCATTCAGGCTAGCTAGTTATGAATTAAGAGATTATCAGAAAAATTATTGGGTCCACCATTGACCCCCAAAAAATTGTCTAACTTAGTATTTTTCGAGCTAGGTCCCATCGGCAAAAATCTCCCATAAGAAATAACATGGGGACGATCTTTATGCCCCGTGACCTTGGAGGATTTTAAATCAAAAAAATATTGGCCATTATTGACGTACTCTACAACCTTCTCTGTAAATCCTCTATATTTGGTTTTGTAATTTGGGCAAGTGGTTCAGTAAAAATATGCAGATTACCATGCAAGAAGGGGTGTGATTTTGGAATGCATATGTTTGAGTGTTTGAGAGTATATGTGTGCCCCGTTTCAAGACACGATGTTACAGAGAACCATTTTAGATTGGTATGATGCTATGATGATCTATGTGGAACAAAAAAGATGCAGGTTAAAGCCAATTTAAGAAATTTCCCAAAACGCCAAATTTCGCTATTTTCTGGATAAAAAAATTGAAAAATTGATATAAAATCACAGTTACAAGATATAATTTTTTAAACGGTCATTTTATTGTAGTAATATGCTCTAGATTATGTGGTAAAACATAATTTTTTGGGTTAATTGCCCCTTTAATTATACATTGATTAGACTGAAAAAAATTCTGGGAAAAAATCATCAGTCAAGTTCATAACGAGAACTCAAAAAATTCAATAGCCAAGCAATTTTTTTTATGATTTTGAGTTTTAAAATTATCCTTCTTTAATACGAAAATGGTTGGCTTGATGCTCATCAACAGGCGAAATGATCTTACTTCTTTTCAATGCGAAACTAGGGAGAAAGAATGAAAAGCTTGACTCAAATTCTATATCTACCGGCATTCACAGTCGAAGTCTTTTGAAGGACAGCTTGGCTGCCGGCTTTTTCAATTTTTGTTTTTGTGAGGGATATTACATCTTTTGCTGTTTTGTTTCCTATCGAGGCGTGAATGATGGGCTTTGAATGATTACATTTTTTAGGTTCAGAGTTTTTTTTTGACATTGTTGGGCCCACAGTCCCCCAAAATTTAGCCTCTTGTGTTTTGGACGCTTAATATTTATAATGGTTAAGAGCGTGTTGAATTTTAAGTTTGTACAAATTACGTGTTTTGATTATCATCAAAAATTTTGATTTTCTACGATCCCTGTTATCCGATTTTGGTTTTGAAAGCAAATGGCACTGCGTCTAAGGAGAATCTAAGTGTGGTCCAAGTTTCAAAGTTCTAAGATGGACCATTTTCTCTGTAAGCTTTTATAACTCTCAGCGAAGAGTAAGCCAGCCAGCCAGCCGAAAGGATTTGAACGATGTTGAGGCACTTTTTTTTAACATTGAACGGGTTATGATCGGGGCGATTTTTTTTGGGAAGGTCATGGACCACAATATATCAGATCATATACCGAGTTTCAAAATTGTTAATCTTTCGGGGCGGCGTGTGCATAAAGCCAGAACTCGAATAGCGGTATACAGTGCCGAGTTCGGTCGCCTTGTAAGTGCAGTCTCGTGGCGTAAAAGTGGAGCTTGGTTTCGGGTGACAACCGTCGCCCTAGATTAAAGGTGGGGTGCTGTCGGTGTGGTCTTGCAATTCAATATTCTTAAATCAATCAAATTGTCTATTGTTAAAAATGGATAGTAAGGGATATATTGCTATCCTTTTAATATTATGCAGCAACAATTAATTCTGGTATAACGTTAAATTTTCGGAAATTGTCTGTAAATAAGTAATTAAGAGCAAAGGTCCTTTAATCGAGAAAGATTTATATTTTAGCTATAATTTAGATTTAAAGACTCGACTACTAGGCCTATGGCTAGTACTGGGGCTAGTGTAATATCTAGGAGGACCTACCTTCGGCTAGAACACACCCAACCATCATAGCAAGGACTGCAAAGAACTTCCTGAACAACATGTCGTATTGGTTGCGGTCGTCTCGGTGTGCGGCTCACAAGCTAATGAGTTGTGATGCTGTAGTTTAGACCCCAATCGAAATGTAATGAGAGTTATTTAATGGTTACTACCATTATAAGCTCGATGGTTATTACAGTCGTTTATTTTACTCCATTGTGATTAATTCAACAAATTAACAGCCGTGACGTTTCAATAAAACAGTAAAATGAAAAACAATCTTCAATTTTTTCTTACGATGGCATAAAGATTTTACGAGAACATTCAAATTACATATTTCAAAACCACGACAAGACATCAAGACATAACTTTTAGTTCACTCTGCGACTAAATCAGAATGTGCTATGTACTTTAAATCGTCAAGTATAGATTTAATCAAATAACTCGCGTACTATGAGACCAAATGAAATGTGAATGTACAGCCAGGGTCATATATAAATCAAGAGGTCTGAAAGATACGTCTTCACCGACATCTCGTGGTCAACTCTTGGTGCCATTATTATATCGCCCTGTGAACTGCAATTTTCGATCGATGGAAGCCCCTAGACTATTTGATGTATTAATATTATTTAGGAGGTTTTGAAAGACTTTTGGTCAACAAAATAGTCAATATCTAGAAGGCAGTCAGAAGAAAAATACAATTTTATCAAAACAAAAGCATAAAACAAACTTTGGTGGTTTGCAAATAAGACTTGACAGCTAAGATAGAATTATTCGAAATTAATTAGAAACTAAGAAAATATAAAAAACTAAGGCATAGTCTTAATGCTATGCCAGCCAAGGTATCGATATATAATGCTCTCTTTTGTTCCAATTATTTTTCTTCTAGGGTTGATAGTTTCTCTGGTGGAATAGAGAATTTTCCTTTGACATTAGCAGCCATGTTTCTTATTTACGTCGAAAATGCAGTTCACAGGGCGTATAAATAATGGCACCGAGAGTTGGGCCACGAGATGTCGGTGAAAGAGGTATCTTTCAGACCTCTTGATTTATAAAGACCCTGGCTGTCCATTTTGACGACAAGATGTCAAATACATAACTTTTAGTACATTCCGCGACTAAATTTAGAATGTGCTTTGTACCTTAAAACGTCAAGTATAGATTTGGTCAAATAACTCGCGTACTATGAGACGAAATGCAATGTGAAAAACATTCTGACGACAAGATGTCAATACATACTTTTAGTACACTCCGCGACTAAATCAGAATGTACAAGAGTAAAAAAACTGCACCCAAAGATACTGCTCAAAGTTAAATAAACTTCCCTAAATCTGTCAATTTCTTTCCGATTTGACAATAAATTGGTTATTTGTCAATGGGAGGTCTCCCTGTTTATATTTTGAAAAAAATGTTGATTTTGGACGGACCCTAAATTAACAATTTGTAAAGGGTTAGCCTTTGTGATTTTTTTGGCGAAAAAAATCAAACTGCACGACAGGCATTTCTACTACTGCCCACATCTACTCTATGGTAAGTTGTAATGATTGATAGTGACAGTTCCGTTTTGGTTCATAAAAGAGTAACAAAACGCACCCGAAGATTCTGCTCAAAGTTAAAAAAACTTCCGTAAATCTATCAATTTTTTTCCGATTTGAAAATAAATTGGTTTTTTTTAAACCCAAAAGGACTCCCTTGTTGATAATTTTAAGAAAATTTTGTTTTTGAACGGACCCTAATTTAACAAATTTGTAAAGGGGTTAGCCTTTTGTGTTTTTTTTGGCGAAAACAAAAACTGCCGACAGGGCAATTCTATTATCCCCACGTTACTCTAGGGTTAGTTGTAAATGTTTGATAGTGACGTCCCTTTTTGGGTTTCAGAAAGAGAAAAAAAACTGCCCCCGAGATTCTGCTCAAAGTTAAAAAAATTTTCCGTAAATCTGTCAATTTCTGTTCGATTTGACAATGAATTTTTTTTTTTTGTCAATGGGAGGAATCCCTTGTTAATAATTTTGAAGAAAATGTTTTTTTTGAGAGGACCCAAAATTTAACCCCAAATTTTGAAAAGGGGGTTTAGCCTTTGTAAATTTTTTTGGCGAAAACATAAACCACGACAGGCAATTCACTACTGCCCCCGTCTATCTAGGGTTTTAGTTGTAAGATTGATAGTGACAGTTCCCGTTTGGTTAAAAAAAAGAGTAAAAAAAGCACCGAAGATTCGTCAATTTTAAAAAATTAAAAACTTCCGAAAAATCTTTTCAATTTTTTTCCGATTTGACAAAAAATTGGTTATTTGTCAATGGGGAAAAATCCCTTTTTTATAATTAAGAAGAAAATTTTTGATTTTGAGACGGACCCTAAATTAAAAAAATTTTGTAAGGAAAAAACATAACGCCGCGGGGCATTTTTATTGCCCAATTCTCTATGGTTAGTTGAAATGATTGATGTGAAAACCCCGTTTTTTTACAAAAACAGAGTAAAAAGCTGCCCCCCGAAGATTCTGCTCCAATTTAAAAAAAACTTCCTAAATCGTCAATTTCTTTCCGTTTTGACAAAAAAATTTGGTTATTTGTAATGGGGGGATCCCTCGTAAATTTTTTTGAAGAAAATTTGTTTTTGAGATGGACCCTAAATTAAAAAATTTGTAAAGGGGTTGATTTTGTGATTTTTTGGCGAAACTCAACTGCACGACGGGGCATTTCTATACTGCCCACATCTACTCTATGGTTAGTTGTAATGATTGATAGTGCATTTCCCCTTTTTGGGTTTCATAAAAGAGTAAAAAAAATGCCCCAAAGATACTGCCAAATTTAAAAATTAAATTTCCGTAAATCTGTAAATTTTCTGTTCGTTTTGACAATAAATTTGGTTTTTTTGTCAAGGGGAGGAACCCCTGTTAGTAATTGAAAAAAATTTTGATTTTGAGACGGACCCTAAATTAACAAATTTGAAAAAGGGGTTACCCTTTGTGATTTTTTTGCGAAAACATAAACGCACGACAGGGCATTTCTACTCTGCCCACATTACTTTTGGGTAATTTTGAATGTTTGATAGTGACAGTTACCGTTTTGGTTTCAAAAAGATTTTAAAAAACCGACCGAAGATTCTGTAAAAGTTTAAAAAACTTCCGTAAATTGTCTTTTTCTGTTCGATTTGAAATAAATTTGGTATTTGTAAATGGGGGACCTCTTTTTAATAATTTGAAAAAAATTTTGTTTTTTAACGGACCTAAATTAACAAATTTGAAAAGGGGGTTAGCCTTGTGATTTTTTTGGAAAAAACATCAACTGACGACGGGGCAATTTATATGCCCACTTCTATCTAGGTTAGTTGTAATGATGATATGACAGTTCCCGTTTGGTTCATAAAAGAGTAAAAAAACTGACCCGAAGTTCTGCTCAATGTTAAATTAACTTCCGTAAATCTGTAAAATTTTTCTTTCCGATTTGAAAATAAATTGGTATTTGTCAATAGGAAAACCCCCCTTGTTTAAAATTTTTGAAGAAATGTTGTTTTTGAGACGGACCCTTAATTAAAAAATTTGTAAAGGGGGGTTACCCTTTTTGTGTTTTTTTTTGGCGAAAAACTCAAGGGGGGGAGAAGGGTTAATTTACCTGCTTACTTACTCAGGTTATTTTAAATGATTATAGTGACAGTTCCCTTTTTGGGTTCATAAAAGGTAAAAAACGCCCCCGAAGTTTTGCTCAAATTTAAAATAAACTTCCGTAAATCTGTAAATTTTCGTTCATTTGACAATGAATTGGTTTTTTGTCAAGGGGAGGAATCCCTTTTTAATAATTTTGAAAAAAAATATTATTTTGAGAGGACCAAAATTAACAAAATTTTGCGAAAACTAAACTGCACGACAGGGCAATTCTACTACTCCCCACGTCTCTTATGGTTAGTTGTAATGATTGTAGTGACAGCCCCGTTTTGGATAAAAAGAGAAAAAAAAACTGCACCCAAAGACCCGCTCAAGTAAAAAAAACTTCGAAAATCTGTCAATTTCTGTTCGATTCGCCCCAATGAATTGGTTATTTGTCAATGGGAGGATCTTTTGTTAATAATTTTGAAGAAAATTTTGTTTTTTAAACGGCCCCTAAATTAAAAAATTTGTAAAGGGTTACCCTTTGTGTTTTTTTTTGGCGAAAACATCAACTGCACGACAGGGAAATTCTATTCCCACATCACTCTATGGTTAGTTGTATGTTTGATATGAAGTTCCCTTTTTGGTTCATAAAAAATAAAAAAACTGCCCCCAAAGATTCTGCTCAAAGTTAAATAAAATTTCCGAAATCTGTCAATTTCTTTCCCGATTTGAAAATAATTGGGTTTTTTTTCTTTTGGAGGACTCCCTTTTTAATTTTTGAAGAAAATTTTGATTTTGAGACGGACCCAAAATTTAAACAAATTTGTAAGGGTGTGTGTTTTTTTTGGCGAAACATCAACGCCGACAGGGAAAATTTACTACTGCCCACGCTACTCTATGGTTATTTTGTAAGTTTGATATTTGACATTTCCCCTTTTTGGTTAAAAAAGAGAAAAAAAAACTGCCCCGAAGTTTTCCCTCAAAGTTAAAAAATTTTTCCTAAATCTGTCAACCTTTTTCGTTTTGACAATGATTGGTTTTTTGTCAATAAGAGGAACCCCTTTTAAAGAATTTTGAAGAAATTATTGATTTTAGAGGAACCCTAAATTAACAAATTTGTAAAGGGTTAGCCTTTGAAAAATTTTGGCAAAAACATAAAACTACACACAGGGAAATTGACTACTGCCAAGTCTACTTTGGTTAGTTGAATGATTGAGGGACATTTCCCGTTTTGGTTCATAAAAGAAAAAAAAACTGCCCCCGAAGATACTGCTCAAAATTAAATAAGCTCCGTAAATCTGTAAATTTTTCTGTTCGTTTTTGCAATAAATTGGTTTTTTTGCAAGGGGAGGAATCCTTGTTAATAATTTGAAAAAAAATATTGATTTGAGACGGACCCTAAATTAAAAAATTTTTAAAAGAGGTTGGGCTTTGAAAATTTTTGGGGGAAAACACAACTGCACGACGGGGCAAATTCTTTATGCCCACGTCTACTCTAGGGTTATTTGAATGATTGATAGTGACATTTTCCCTTTTTGGTTCATAAAAGATTTAAAAAAAAAATGCCCCCAAAGATTCGCTCCAATTTTAAAAAAAAATTCAGTAAATCTGTCAATTTTTTCCCGTTTTGACAAAAATTGGTTTTTGTCTAGGAGGACTCCTTGTAAAAATTTTGAAGAAAATTTGTTTTTGAGAGGGGACCCTAAATTAAAAAATTTTGAAAGGGGTTACCCTTTGTGTTTTTTTTGGGAAAACTAAAACTGCACGACAGAGCAATTCTTTCTGCCACGTTTTTCTTTTGGGTTTAGTTGAAATGTTTGATATGAATTTCCCCTTTTTGGTTCTAAAAGAGAAAAAAAAAACTGCCCCCCGAATTTTTCTGCTAAAAAGTTAAATAAATTCCCGTAAACTGTAAATTTCTGTTCGATTGACAAAAGAAGGGTTTATTGTAAAAAGGGGGAATCTTTTTTAAATAATTTTAAAGAAAATTTGATTTTGAGACGGCCCCAAATTAAAAAATTTTAAAGGGGTTAGCCTTTTGTTTTTTTTGGCGAAAATAAAATGCACGACGGGGCATTTTTTCTACTGCCCCATTACTCTTGGTTAGTTGTAATGATTGATAGTGACAGACCTTTTTGGTACATAGAGATAAAAAAACTGCCCCCGAAGATTCTGCTAAAATTTAAATTTATCTTCCGAAAACTGTCAATTTCTTTCCGATTTGACTATAAATTGGTGATTTGTCACGGGGAGGACTTCCTTGTTAAAAATTTTAAAGAAAATGTTGATTTAAGACGGACCCTAAAAAAAAATTTAAAGGGGGTTACCCTTTGTGAATTTTTTTGGCAAAACATCAACGCACGACAGGGAATTTACTACTCCCCACGCCCTCTTATGGTTAGTTGAAAATGTTTGATAGTGACATTTCCGTTTTGTTCATAAAAGGAAAAAAACGCCCCCGAAGATCCCTAAAATTTAAAAAAACTTCGTAAATCTGTCAATTTCTGTTGTTTGACTGTTTGTTTTTTGTCAATGGGGGAACCCCCTAGTTAATAATTTTGAAAAAAAAGTTGATTTTGAGACGGCCCCAAAATTTAAAAAATTTGTAAAGGGGTTAGCCTTTGTGATTTTTTTGGCGAAAACATAACTGCACGAAGGGCATTTCTACACTGCCCACATCTACTCTATGGTTATTTGTAATGACTGATAGGACATTTCCCCTTTTTGGATAAAAAAGAGAAAACAAACTGCACCCGAAGATTCTGCTAAAAGTTTAAATTTCCGTAAATTGTAAATTTCTGTTCGATTTGACAATGAATTGGTTTTTTGTAAATAAGGGGAATCCCTTGTAAGAATTTTGAAAAAAAAATTATTGTTTTGAGACGGACCTAAATTAAAAAATTTGAAAAGGGGTTTAGCCTTTTGAATTTTTTGGCGAAAACATAACTACACGACAGGGAAATTTGTACTACTGCCAACGTCTACTTTTTGGTTTAGTTGTAATATTGAGGTGACATTTTCCCGTTTTGGTTCATAAAAAGTAAAAAACTCACCCGAAGATACTGCTAAAGTTAAAAAGCTTCCGAAATCGTCAATTTCTGTTCGATTTGAAAATGAATTTGGTTTTTTGTAAATGGGAGGAATCCTTTTTTAATTTTGAAAAAAATATTGATTTGAGAGGGGACCCAAATTAACAAATTGTAAAGGGGTTACCCTTTGAAAATTTTTTTTGGGGGAAAACATCAACTGCACGACGGGGCAATTCTTTATGCCCACGTTCTCTAGGGTTTATTGTAATGATTGTAGTGACATTTCCCCTTTTTGGTTCATAAAAGATTTAAAAAAACTGCACCCAAGATCTGCCCAAGTTAAATAAATTTTCAAAATCTGTCAATTTTTTTCCCTTTTGACAAAAAAATTGGTTATTTGAAATGGGGGGACTCCCTTTTTAAAAATTTTTAAAAGAAAATGTTGTTTTTGAGCGGACCCAAAAATTAACAAATTTGTAAAGGGGAGCCTTTGTGAATTGTTTTGGGAAAACACAACTGCACGACAGGGCTTTTCTCTACTGCCCAATCTACTCATGGTAGTTGTAATGACGATAGTGACAGCCCCCTTTTTAAATTTAAAAAAAAGAGAAAACCTGCACCCGCAGTTTCTGCCCAAAGTTAAATAAACTTCCGTAAATCTGAAATTTTCTGTTCGATTTGAAAATGAATTTGGGTTTTTTTGTCAATAGGGGGAACCCCTTTTTAAATAATTTTTAAAAAGAAAAGTTGTTTTGAAACGGCCCCTAATTAAAAAATTTTGTAAAGGGTTAGCCTTTGTGATTTTTTTTGGCAAAAAAACACAACTGCACGACAGGGATTTCTCTACTCCCCACTCTACCTTGGTTAGTTGTAATGTTTGATGTGACAATCCCGTTTTGGTACATAACAGGAAAAAAAAACTGCACCCGAAGTTTGCCAAAGTAATAAACTTCCAAATCGCAATTTCTTTCGTTTTGACAAAAAAAAGGGTTATTGTAAATGGGAGGACCCCTTGTTAATTTTTTGAAAAATGTTTTTTTGAGAGGGCCCCAAAATTAAAAAATTTGTAAGGGTGTGTGTTTTTTTTGGCGAAACTAACTGCAGACAGGGCAATTCTACACTGCCCAGTTACTCTAGGGTTAGTTTTTTAATGATTGATAGTGACATTTCCCCGTTTTGGTCATAAAAGAGTAAAAAAAACTGCACCCGAAGATTCTCCCAAAGTTAAATAAATTTCCGTAAATCTGTCAATCCTGTTCGTTTTGACAATAAATTTGGGTTTTTTGTCAATAAGAGGAATCCCTTGTAAGTAATTTTGAAAAAATTTTTGTTTTTAAACGGAACCAAAATTAAAATTTGTAAAGAGGTTAGCCTTTGTAAATTTTTTTCAAAACTAACACAGGGCGGGCAATTTACTACTGCCAACTTTTCTACTTTTTGGGTTAGTTGAATGTTTGATGGTGACAGTTCCCGTTTTGGTTCAAAAAAGAGTAAAAAGCTGCACCCGAAGATACTGCTCAAAAATTAAATAAGTTTCCCGTAAATCTGTAAATTTTCTGTTCGATTTGACAAAATTTGGGTTTTTTTTGTAAATGGGGGGGACCCCTTGTTAATAATTTTGAAGAAAATATTGTTTTTGAGAGGCCCCTAATTAAAAAATTTGAAAGGGGTTTAGCCTTTGTAAATTTTTTGGCGGAAACATAAACTGCACGAAGGGCAATTCTTTACTGCCACGTTACTCTTGGTTAGTTGAAATGATTGATAGTGACAGTTCCCTTTTTGGTTTAAAAAAAGAGAAAAAAAAAATGCACCCGAAGATTTCCTCCAATTTAAATAAACTTGTAAACGTCAATTTCTTTCCGTTTTGACAATAAATGGTTATTTTAAATGGGGGGACTCCCTTTAATAATTTTGAAGAAAATGTGATTTTGGACGGACCCAAAATTTAACAAATTTGTAAAGGGTTCCCTTTGTGTTTTTTTGGCGAAAACACAACTGCAGGGACAGAGCAATTCTATTCTGCCCACGTTTTCTTAGGGTTAGTTGTAATGATTGATAGTGACATTCCTTTTTTGGTTTTCAAAAAAGAGAAAAAAAACTGCCCCCGAATATTTGCTAAAAAGTTAAATAAACTTCCGTAAATCTGTCAATTTCTGTTGATTTGACAAAAAAATTGGTTTTTTAAAAAGGGGGAAATCCCTTATTAAAAATTTTTGAAGAAAATGTGATTTTGAGACGGCCCCAAATTAAAAATTGAAAAGGGGTTACCTTTGTGTTTTTTTTGGCAAAAACATCAACTGCACGAAGGGCATTTTACTACGCCCACATCTACTCTTTTGGTTGTTGTAATATTGATAGTACAGATCCCTTTTTGGACTAACAGAGAAAAAAAACGCCCCCCCAAGTTTCTGCTAAAAGTTAAATTATCTTCCGTAAACTGTCATTTCTTTCGTTTTGACAAAAATTTGGGGTTTTTTGTAAATGGGGGATTTCCCTTGTTAATAATTTGAAAAAAATTTGATTTTAAGACGGACCTAAATTAACAAATTTGAAAAGGGGGTTTTAGCCTTTGTGAATTTTTTTGGCGAAAACATAAAACTGCCACGACGGGGAAATTTACTACCCCCCACGCTACTCTATGGTTGTTGTAATGATTGATAGTGACATTTCCCTTTTTGGGTTCATAAAAGGTAAAAAAACTGCCCCCGAAGATCCGCTCAAAGTTAAATAAATTCCCGTAAATCTGTCAATTTCTTTTGTTTGACAAAAATTTGGTTTTTTTGTCAATGGGAGGAACCCTTTGTTAATAATTTTGAAAAAAATTTTGTTTTTGAGAGGGACCCAAATTAAAAAATTTGTAACTTTGCCTTTGGATTTTTTTTGCGAAAACTAAACGCAGACAGGGCTTTTCTACTAGCCCAATCTATCTTGGTTTTTGTAAGATGATAGTGACGTTCCCTTTTTGGGGATATAAAAGAGTAAACAAACTGCACCCGAAGATTCTGCTCAAAGTTAAATAAATTTCCGTAAATCTGTAATTTCTGTTCGTTTGACAAGAAGGGTTTTTGTCAATAGGGGGAAACCCTTGTAAAATTTTAAAGAAAATGTTGATTTTAAAAAGGGACCTAAATTAAAAAATTTTTAAAAGGGGTTACCCTTTTGTGATTTTTTTGGCGAAACATAAAACCCGACAGGGATTTCTATACTCCCCACATCTACTCTATGGTTAGTTGAAATGTTTGATAGTGCAGACCCCGTTTTGGTACATAACAGAAAAAAAACTGCACCCGAAGATTCTGCTAAAAGTTAAATAAACTTCCTAAATCTGTCAATTTTTTCCCGTTTTGCCTAAAAATTTGGTTTTTTGAAAATGGGAGGCCCCCTTTTTAATTATTTTGAAAAAAGTTGATTTTGAGACGGACCCAAAATTTAAAAAATTTGTAAAGGGTGTGTTTTTTTTTGGCGAAACATCAACTGCACGCAGGGCAATTCTACTACGCCCACGTCTACTCAGGTTAGTTGTAATGATTGATAGTGACAGTTCCCTTTTTGGTTCATAAAAGAGTAAAAAAACTGCACCCGAAGATTCTGTAAAGTAAATAAATTTCCGAAAATCTGTCAATTCCTGTCGATTTGACAATAAATTGGGTTTTTTGTCAATAAGAGGAATCCCTTGTTAGTAATTTTTAAAGAAATTATTGATTTGAGAGGGCCCCAAATAACAAATTTGTAAAGAGGTTATTTTGTAATTTTTTGGCGAAAACATCAACTACACCAGGGCAATTCTATACTGCCAACGTCTACTTTTTGGGTTTGTTGTAAGATTGAGGGGGACAGTTCCCGTTTGGTTATAAAAGGGTAAAAAAACTGCACCCAAAGATACTGCCAAAAGTTAAAAAGTTTCCATAAACTGCCCAATTTCTGTTCGATTTGACAATGTTGGTTTTTTTGTAAGGGGAGGAACCCCCCTTTTTGTTAAAAATTTTGAAGAAAATATGATTTGAGACGGCCCCTAATTAAAAATTTGAAAGGGGGTTTAGCCTTTGAAAATTTTTTTTGCGGAAACCAACTGCACGACGGGGGCAATTCTTTACTCCCCACTTTATCTATGGTTGGGTTTGTAATGATTGAAGTGACCATTTCCCCTTTTTGGTTCATAAAAGATTTAAAAAAACTGCACCCGAAGATTCTGTCCAATTTAAAAAACTTCATAAATTGTAAATTTTTTTCCGATTTGACAATAAATTGGTTATTTGTCAAGGGGGGATCCCTTGTTAAAAATTTTTGAAGAAAATGTTGTTTTTGGACGGACCCAAAATTTAAACAAATTGTAAAGGGGTTACCCTTTGTGTTTTTTTTTGGCGAAAACATCAAACTCACGACAGAGAAATTTACTTCGCCCACGTCTTCTCTATGGTTATTGTAATGATTGATAGTGACATTTCCCGTTTTGTTTCATAAAAGAGAAAAAAAAATGCACCCGAATTTCGCTAAAAGTTAAATAAATTTCCGATATCTGTCAATTTCTTTTCGATTTGAAAAGAATTGGTTTTTTTGTCAATGGGGAACCCTTTGTTAAAAATTTTTTGAAGAAAAGTTGATTTTGAAACGGACCCTAATTAAAAAATTTGTAAAGGGGTTGCCGTGTTTTTTTTTGGGAAAAACATCAACTGCAGACGGGTAATTCTACTACTCCCCCACGTCTACTCAGGGTTTAGTTGTAACAAAAATTTTAACTCCCAATTTGGGTTTAATACTTTACTAGTTACGGGGTTACCTAAACACACAACAGGCTCGTTGGTCTTGTGGTTAGCTCTCTGTTTCCAAATGCGAAGGTCCAGGGGTCCATTCACCCCAAAGTCAGAATTTTTTTAAATTTTGTGATTTGGACTCAAGCCCATCAGTTCGGTCTTGGGATTTGGAAACGGTGTTTTTGGGAGCCGTCCTTGCAACGAAGCAATAAAAAATTTCAGAGGTTCTGAAGGGCCTTGTTTTTTCTGGCGTTATTCGCGGGGTTCGCATGTCCTTTCCCCTTTATTGCAAATTTTTCCTATTAAAAAATTTTGATCTGTGGTTGGTTATCGCTCACTCGCGATTGCGTCGGGGCCTCAGGGTAGGCTCTTCGCTTTGATTTACTGCCCCCCACTAAAAAATCATTATATAATGAGTGGGTAGACTCAAATTTAAATTTATTTATTTTATTTTTATTTTTTACACATAGTTTAGTAATAGTTTCTGCTACCTATGTATCTAGAAATTTCTTTGGTGTTGAATAATTTATTTGTGTCTTTTGGGATATTTTTTTATCTGTGGGGGTTTTCCTTTGTTTTTTGTTACTTTCATCCCCAAAAACATTATGACAGAAATTTCTTCATCTTTTTTAAAAAAAAAAAGTAGGTAGTTATGTATTTTAAGCAATGTTTTATAAAGGTTCGAATATACTTAGGGTTTATATATTAAAAACATCCCACTTCAATATTCTATTTTTCTAACCATATGAAATTTAGATCGGGTTTTTGGGTTTTTTTTGTTTTTTTGTCTTTTCGCTCTTACTGGGCAAACGGCATATGCACTGTACAAATTTTGCGTAATTTTTACAAGCATGTATTTGGGGTTTTTTAGTGCCAAGCATGAAACTGTAAAATTGCCCGTAATGTTCCTGTAAAGGCTTTTGATTTTGTGATTTTACAACCCCCAATTTTAAAATTTTCACGAACTTTGACTCTGCCAAAATACAAAAGACAATCTAATAACTCAAAAACAATTTCTTTTAAAATCGATCTTATGAGCATGATTAATACATTTGGATTAGTAATAATCTGAAAACAGTTTTTTGAAATTTTTAAAAACCCAT